>CASBRS010000016.1:0-23361 GCA_949128115.1 Anaspis maculata | reverse complement strand
CACCCGAACCGGCCTGACCTGACCTGACCGGGACATCTGACCTGACCTGACCGGGACACCCGACCTGACCTGACCTGACCGGGACATCTGACCTGACCCGACCTGACCAAGACACCTGACCTGACCGGAACACCCGACCTGACCGGGACATCTGACCTGACCTGACCTGACCGGGACACCCGACCTGACCTGACCTGACCGGGACATCTGACCTGACCTGACCATGACACCTGACCTGACCGGGACACCCGACCTGACCTGGACACCTGGACATTTGGAAAAATTGCACAAAATTTGACTGTTTCTTGCTAAATCACCGTGTATTTTGCAGTTTTTCCGGAATATTTCACAGCATGTTCATGCGATTCAGGAACCATCAAGACCATTGTGGAGCACATTTTTTTGCGCGTTCAACGATGTGTCACAATCACCATTCGAAATCAACTTGATGACATGAGATAGCCTTGAGAAAAAGAAAATTTTGTTTCGAACCTGAAAATTTTCGAACAGGTCAAACGGAATTGAACCCAGTTGCCGGACGTTGATCAAGTTCTGTCGTGAACCGAATGGAAGCTAGAAAACTGGCGCATCGGACTGTGAAACAACAAAAAACAATACCACCTCGCGATTGGTGACAAACGGCTGGTAACCGTCAAAATTTTGGAGATTTTACTGGTTTTTTTTTTTTCAAACAGGTCAAACAATTTTTGACCAACTTGTTGAGCTTGCATATATGCGATGGTCACACCAGCTTGTGCGGAAAAATGAACTGAACATTTTGAGATGTCAATGTCACCTATCGATAGAACGAGTGAGGACTCACAAATCTTTGAATTTTTTTTCACTTTTTCGCAGAAACGATATAACCTCAGAATCATGGATGACAGATCAGCCGTTCCATTGTTGACGTATGCGCGATTGGACGTGTCACAAAACGATGTGAGATTTTTTTCCAAATCATCTCTGTTTTTGAGATATTGACAAAATTTGGAGAAAAAGAAAATCGCATTTTTCTCGGAAACTGTTCCTACAACTTGGCCAAATTTTTTTTCATGGCATCATTGGGACCTAACACATCGACTGTTGGAATATAAAAAAAATCGATGCCGCAAGCGGCATAGACCTGACCGGGACTGGACGGCCGATCGAGGCAGTATAACGGACTTGGATAGCATCCGATCTTGTTCGACCTTCAAACAAACTCTCCCACACCGCAGGATGTACAGGATATGTAGCGAGGATGGACGTTGATCGGGAACATCTTCGAAATCGGACGTCGGACTCGACCAATCGCGCGAAGGAAGGGGAAAAAAAAAAAAAAAAAAAAAAAAGCGCCAATCGGACGTGTCGGATGTCAAGCGTTTCTCGCCCGAACACGTCCCGACAAGTTTCTAAGGTCGGCTATTGTAATCGGACTCCGGCCAGCATCGTTTGGCATTGAGAAACGCTCGACATCTCGATCTATCCGTACACGTGTCCAGCTGTGTGGAGCGACGTGAACGGCAACGCGACATATCGCGCCTCCCTTGCACGAGACCCGACGTCAGCGGAACCAAGACCCGTATGGAAGAGATGCAACAAGTTTCGGACACCCGCCGACCCTGACAATCGAGCGAGTCACTTGCGGAGGACGTGTTTCCATCCGGAACCAACGACATAACTTGGAATGACACGAAGACGACCGACAAGTGGGTGTGGTCGGGACGAGTATGTCATCCGTTGTCGAAAGCGTGCAGCAACATCAACGGCGGATCGATGCTCCGAACACTCCCAACCACATGCCCGATATCGGCCACACAAAGACCGATATCGGAGAGGTGGGACGGAATTCGAACTCCATTTGGCCTGGCGTCCTCACGCCGGGATGCGGCGGGATGATATCTCCAACCGTCGTTCGAGCAACACTTTCGACGATTTCCGAACCGAACGGGCGCCGCGACCGAGTGAGCGCACCCCGGCGTGGACAAGCCTTGTCCCGCCCGACCGACGCCGGGACACGGCGGGATCCCAACTCCAAGTTCACCTTGCAAGCCACTGTAAACCTGTTCCGTCCTGACCTGACCTGACCTGACCCGACCGGGACGCCTGATTTCACAGGAACACCTGACCTGACCTGACCTGACCTGACCTGACCTGACCTGACCTGACCTGACCTGACCTGACCTGACCCGACCTGACCAAGACACCTGACCTGACCGGGACACCCGAACCGGCCTGACCTGACCTGACCGGGACATCTGACCTGACCTGACCGGGACACCCGACCTGACCTGACCTGACCGGGACATCTGACCTGACCCGACCTGACCAAGACACCTGACCTGACCGGAACACCCGACCTGACCGGGACATCTGACCTGACCTGACCTGACCGGGACACCCGACCTGACCTGACCTGACCGGGACATCTGACCTGACCTGACCATGACACCTGACCTGACCGGGACACCCGACCTGACCTGGACACCTGGACATTTGGAAAAATTGCACAAAATTTGACTGTTTCTTGCTAAATCACCGTGTATTTTGCAGTTTTTCCGGAATATTTCACAGCATGTTCATGCGATTCAGGAACCATCAAGACCATTGTGGAGCACATTTTTTTGCGCGTTCAACGATGTGTCACAATCACCATTCGAAATCAACTTGATGACATGAGATAGCCTTGAGAAAAAGAAAATTTTGTTTCGAACCTGAAAATTTTCGAACAGGTCAAACGGAATTGAACCCAGTTGCCGGACGTTGATCAAGTTCTGTCGTGAACCGAATGGAAGCTAGAAAACTGGCGCATCGGACTGTGAAACAACAAAAAACAATACCACCTCGCGATTGGTGACAAACGGCTGGTAACCGTCAAAATTTTGGAGATTTTACTGGTTTTTTTTTTTTCAAACAGGTCAAACAATTTTTGACCAACTTGTTGAGCTTGCATATATGCGATGGTCACACCAGCTTGTGCGGAAAAATGAACTGAACATTTTGAGATGTCAATGTCACCTATCGATAGAACGAGTGAGGACTCACAAATCTTTGAATTTTTTTTCACTTTTTCGCAGAAACGATATAACCTCAGAATCATGGATGACAGATCAGCCGTTCCATTGTTGACGTATGCGCGATTGGACGTGTCACAAAACGATGTGAGATTTTTTTCCAAATCATCTCTGTTTTTGAGATATTGACAAAATTTGGAGAAAAAGAAAATCGCATTTTTCTCGGAAACTGTTCCTACAACTTGGCCAAATTTTTTTTCATGGCATCATTGGGACCTAACACATCGACTGTTGGAATATAAAAAAAATCGATGCCGCAAGCGGCATAGACCTGACCGGGACTGGACGGCCGATCGAGGCAGTATAACGGACTTGGATAGCATCCGATCTTGTTCGACCTTCAAACAAACTCTCCCACACCGCAGGATGTACAGGATATGTAGCGAGGATGGACGTTGATCGGGAACATCTTCGAAATCGGACGTCGGACTCGACCAATCGCGCGAAGGAAGGGGAAAAAAAAAAAAAAAAAAAAAAAAGCGCCAATCGGACGTGTCGGATGTCAAGCGTTTCTCGCCCGAACACGTCCCGACAAGTTTCTAAGGTCGGCTATTGTAATCGGACTCCGGCCAGCATCGTTTGGCATTGAGAAACGCTCGACATCTCGATCTATCCGTACACGTGTCCAGCTGTGTGGAGCGACGTGAACGGCAACGCGACATATCGCGCCTCCCTTGCACGAGACCCGACGTCAGCGGAACCAAGACCCGTATGGAAGAGATGCAACAAGTTTCGGACACCCGCCGACCCTGACAATCGAGCGAGTCACTTGCGGAGGACGTGTTTCCATCCGGAACCAACGACATAACTTGGAATGACACGAAGACGACCGACAAGTGGGTGTGGTCGGGACGAGTATGTCATCCGTTGTCGAAAGCGTGCAGCAACATCAACGGCGGATCGATGCTCCGAACACTCCCAACCACATGCCCGATATCGGCCACACAAAGACCGATATCGGAGAGGTGGGACGGAATTCGAACTCCATTTGGCCTGGCGTCCTCACGCCGGGATGCGGCGGGATGATATCTCCAACCGTCGTTCGAGCAACACTTTCGACGATTTCCGAACCGAACGGGCGCCGCGACCGAGTGAGCGCACCCCGGCGTGGACAAGCCTTGTCCCGCCCGACCGACGCCGGGACACGGCGGGATCCCAACTCCAAGTTCACCTTGCAAGCCACTGTAAACCTGTTCCGTCCTGACCTGACCTGACCTGACCCGACCGGGACGCCTGATTTCACAGGAACACCTGACCTGACCTGACCTGACCTGACCTGACCTGACCTGACCTGACCTGACCTGACCTGACCTGACCCGACCTGACCAAGACACCTGACCTGACCGGGACACCCGAACCGGCCTGACCTGACCTGACCGGGACATCTGACCTGACCTGACCGGGACACCCGACCTGACCTGACCTGACCGGGACATCTGACCTGACCCGACCTGACCAAGACACCTGACCTGACCGGAACACCCGACCTGACCGGGACATCTGACCTGACCTGACCTGACCGGGACACCCGACCTGACCTGACCTGACCGGGACATCTGACCTGACCTGACCATGACACCTGACCTGACCGGGACACCCGACCTGACCTGGACACCTGGACATTTGGAAAAATTGCACAAAATTTGACTGTTTCTTGCTAAATCACCGTGTATTTTGCAGTTTTTCCGGAATATTTCACAGCATGTTCATGCGATTCAGGAACCATCAAGACCATTGTGGAGCACATTTTTTTGCGCGTTCAACGATGTGTCACAATCACCATTCGAAATCAACTTGATGACATGAGATAGCCTTGAGAAAAAGAAAATTTTGTTTCGAACCTGAAAATTTTCGAACAGGTCAAACGGAATTGAACCCAGTTGCCGGACGTTGATCAAGTTCTGTCGTGAACCGAATGGAAGCTAGAAAACTGGCGCATCGGACTGTGAAACAACAAAAAACAATACCACCTCGCGATTGGTGACAAACGGCTGGTAACCGTCAAAATTTTGGAGATTTTACTGGTTTTTTTTTTTTCAAACAGGTCAAACAATTTTTGACCAACTTGTTGAGCTTGCATATATGCGATGGTCACACCAGCTTGTGCGGAAAAATGAACTGAACATTTTGAGATGTCAATGTCACCTATCGATAGAACGAGTGAGGACTCACAAATCTTTGAATTTTTTTTCACTTTTTCGCAGAAACGATATAACCTCAGAATCATGGATGACAGATCAGCCGTTCCATTGTTGACGTATGCGCGATTGGACGTGTCACAAAACGATGTGAGATTTTTTTCCAAATCATCTCTGTTTTTGAGATATTGACAAAATTTGGAGAAAAAGAAAATCGCATTTTTCTCGGAAACTGTTCCTACAACTTGGCCAAATTTTTTTTCATGGCATCATTGGGACCTAACACATCGACTGTTGGAATATAAAAAAAATCGATGCCGCAAGCGGCATAGACCTGACCGGGACTGGACGGCCGATCGAGGCAGTATAACGGACTTGGATAGCATCCGATCTTGTTCGACCTTCAAACAAACTCTCCCACACCGCAGGATGTACAGGATATGTAGCGAGGATGGACGTTGATCGGGAACATCTTCGAAATCGGACGTCGGACTCGACCAATCGCGCGAAGGAAGGGGAAAAAAAAAAAAAAAAAAAAAAAAGCGCCAATCGGACGTGTCGGATGTCAAGCGTTTCTCGCCCGAACACGTCCCGACAAGTTTCTAAGGTCGGCTATTGTAATCGGACTCCGGCCAGCATCGTTTGGCATTGAGAAACGCTCGACATCTCGATCTATCCGTACACGTGTCCAGCTGTGTGGAGCGACGTGAACGGCAACGCGACATATCGCGCCTCCCTTGCACGAGACCCGACGTCAGCGGAACCAAGACCCGTATGGAAGAGATGCAACAAGTTTCGGACACCCGCCGACCCTGACAATCGAGCGAGTCACTTGCGGAGGACGTGTTTCCATCCGGAACCAACGACATAACTTGGAATGACACGAAGACGACCGACAAGTGGGTGTGGTCGGGACGAGTATGTCATCCGTTGTCGAAAGCGTGCAGCAACATCAACGGCGGATCGATGCTCCGAACACTCCCAACCACATGCCCGATATCGGCCACACAAAGACCGATATCGGAGAGGTGGGACGGAATTCGAACTCCATTTGGCCTGGCGTCCTCACGCCGGGATGCGGCGGGATGATATCTCCAACCGTCGTTCGAGCAACACTTTCGACGATTTCCGAACCGAACGGGCGCCGCGACCGAGTGAGCGCACCCCGGCGTGGACAAGCCTTGTCCCGCCCGACCGACGCCGGGACACGGCGGGATCCCAACTCCAAGTTCACCTTGCAAGCCACTGTAAACCTGTTCCGTCCTGACCTGACCTGACCTGACCCGACCGGGACGCCTGATTTCACAGGAACACCTGACCTGACCTGACCTGACCTGACCTGACCTGACCTGACCTGACCTGACCTGACCTGACCTGACCCGACCTGACCAAGACACCTGACCTGACCGGGACACCCGAACCGGCCTGACCTGACCTGACCGGGACATCTGACCTGACCTGACCGGGACACCCGACCTGACCTGACCTGACCGGGACATCTGACCTGACCCGACCTGACCAAGACACCTGACCTGACCGGAACACCCGACCTGACCGGGACATCTGACCTGACCTGACCTGACCGGGACACCCGACCTGACCTGACCTGACCGGGACATCTGACCTGACCTGACCATGACACCTGACCTGACCGGGACACCCGACCTGACCTGGACACCTGGACATTTGGAAAAATTGCACAAAATTTGACTGTTTCTTGCTAAATCACCGTGTATTTTGCAGTTTTTCCGGAATATTTCACAGCATGTTCATGCGATTCAGGAACCATCAAGACCATTGTGGAGCACATTTTTTTGCGCGTTCAACGATGTGTCACAATCACCATTCGAAATCAACTTGATGACATGAGATAGCCTTGAGAAAAAGAAAATTTTGTTTCGAACCTGAAAATTTTCGAACAGGTCAAACGGAATTGAACCCAGTTGCCGGACGTTGATCAAGTTCTGTCGTGAACCGAATGGAAGCTAGAAAACTGGCGCATCGGACTGTGAAACAACAAAAAACAATACCACCTCGCGATTGGTGACAAACGGCTGGTAACCGTCAAAATTTTGGAGATTTTACTGGTTTTTTTTTTTTCAAACAGGTCAAACAATTTTTGACCAACTTGTTGAGCTTGCATATATGCGATGGTCACACCAGCTTGTGCGGAAAAATGAACTGAACATTTTGAGATGTCAATGTCACCTATCGATAGAACGAGTGAGGACTCACAAATCTTTGAATTTTTTTTCACTTTTTCGCAGAAACGATATAACCTCAGAATCATGGATGACAGATCAGCCGTTCCATTGTTGACGTATGCGCGATTGGACGTGTCACAAAACGATGTGAGATTTTTTTCCAAATCATCTCTGTTTTTGAGATATTGACAAAATTTGGAGAAAAAGAAAATCGCATTTTTCTCGGAAACTGTTCCTACAACTTGGCCAAATTTTTTTTCATGGCATCATTGGGACCTAACACATCGACTGTTGGAATATAAAAAAAATCGATGCCGCAAGCGGCATAGACCTGACCGGGACTGGACGGCCGATCGAGGCAGTATAACGGACTTGGATAGCATCCGATCTTGTTCGACCTTCAAACAAACTCTCCCACACCGCAGGATGTACAGGATATGTAGCGAGGATGGACGTTGATCGGGAACATCTTCGAAATCGGACGTCGGACTCGACCAATCGCGCGAAGGAAGGGGAAAAAAAAAAAAAAAAAAAAAAAAGCGCCAATCGGACGTGTCGGATGTCAAGCGTTTCTCGCCCGAACACGTCCCGACAAGTTTCTAAGGTCGGCTATTGTAATCGGACTCCGGCCAGCATCGTTTGGCATTGAGAAACGCTCGACATCTCGATCTATCCGTACACGTGTCCAGCTGTGTGGAGCGACGTGAACGGCAACGCGACATATCGCGCCTCCCTTGCACGAGACCCGACGTCAGCGGAACCAAGACCCGTATGGAAGAGATGCAACAAGTTTCGGACACCCGCCGACCCTGACAATCGAGCGAGTCACTTGCGGAGGACGTGTTTCCATCCGGAACCAACGACATAACTTGGAATGACACGAAGACGACCGACAAGTGGGTGTGGTCGGGACGAGTATGTCATCCGTTGTCGAAAGCGTGCAGCAACATCAACGGCGGATCGATGCTCCGAACACTCCCAACCACATGCCCGATATCGGCCACACAAAGACCGATATCGGAGAGGTGGGACGGAATTCGAACTCCATTTGGCCTGGCGTCCTCACGCCGGGATGCGGCGGGATGATATCTCCAACCGTCGTTCGAGCAACACTTTCGACGATTTCCGAACCGAACGGGCGCCGCGACCGAGTGAGCGCACCCCGGCGTGGACAAGCCTTGTCCCGCCCGACCGACGCCGGGACACGGCGGGATCCCAACTCCAAGTTCACCTTGCAAGCCACTGTAAACCTGTTCCGTCCTGACCTGACCTGACCTGACCCGACCGGGACGCCTGATTTCACAGGAACACCTGACCTGACCTGACCTGACCTGACCTGACCTGACCTGACCTGACCTGACCTGACCTGACCTGACCCGACCTGACCAAGACACCTGACCTGACCGGGACACCCGAACCGGCCTGACCTGACCTGACCGGGACATCTGACCTGACCTGACCGGGACACCCGACCTGACCTGACCTGACCGGGACATCTGACCTGACCCGACCTGACCAAGACACCTGACCTGACCGGAACACCCGACCTGACCGGGACATCTGACCTGACCTGACCTGACCGGGACACCCGACCTGACCTGACCTGACCGGGACATCTGACCTGACCTGACCATGACACCTGACCTGACCGGGACACCCGACCTGACCTGGACACCTGGACATTTGGAAAAATTGCACAAAATTTGACTGTTTCTTGCTAAATCACCGTGTATTTTGCAGTTTTTCCGGAATATTTCACAGCATGTTCATGCGATTCAGGAACCATCAAGACCATTGTGGAGCACATTTTTTTGCGCGTTCAACGATGTGTCACAATCACCATTCGAAATCAACTTGATGACATGAGATAGCCTTGAGAAAAAGAAAATTTTGTTTCGAACCTGAAAATTTTCGAACAGGTCAAACGGAATTGAACCCAGTTGCCGGACGTTGATCAAGTTCTGTCGTGAACCGAATGGAAGCTAGAAAACTGGCGCATCGGACTGTGAAACAACAAAAAACAATACCACCTCGCGATTGGTGACAAACGGCTGGTAACCGTCAAAATTTTGGAGATTTTACTGGTTTTTTTTTTTTCAAACAGGTCAAACAATTTTTGACCAACTTGTTGAGCTTGCATATATGCGATGGTCACACCAGCTTGTGCGGAAAAATGAACTGAACATTTTGAGATGTCAATGTCACCTATCGATAGAACGAGTGAGGACTCACAAATCTTTGAATTTTTTTTCACTTTTTCGCAGAAACGATATAACCTCAGAATCATGGATGACAGATCAGCCGTTCCATTGTTGACGTATGCGCGATTGGACGTGTCACAAAACGATGTGAGATTTTTTTCCAAATCATCTCTGTTTTTGAGATATTGACAAAATTTGGAGAAAAAGAAAATCGCATTTTTCTCGGAAACTGTTCCTACAACTTGGCCAAATTTTTTTTCATGGCATCATTGGGACCTAACACATCGACTGTTGGAATATAAAAAAAATCGATGCCGCAAGCGGCATAGACCTGACCGGGACTGGACGGCCGATCGAGGCAGTATAACGGACTTGGATAGCATCCGATCTTGTTCGACCTTCAAACAAACTCTCCCACACCGCAGGATGTACAGGATATGTAGCGAGGATGGACGTTGATCGGGAACATCTTCGAAATCGGACGTCGGACTCGACCAATCGCGCGAAGGAAGGGGAAAAAAAAAAAAAAAAAAAAAAAAGCGCCAATCGGACGTGTCGGATGTCAAGCGTTTCTCGCCCGAACACGTCCCGACAAGTTTCTAAGGTCGGCTATTGTAATCGGACTCCGGCCAGCATCGTTTGGCATTGAGAAACGCTCGACATCTCGATCTATCCGTACACGTGTCCAGCTGTGTGGAGCGACGTGAACGGCAACGCGACATATCGCGCCTCCCTTGCACGAGACCCGACGTCAGCGGAACCAAGACCCGTATGGAAGAGATGCAACAAGTTTCGGACACCCGCCGACCCTGACAATCGAGCGAGTCACTTGCGGAGGACGTGTTTCCATCCGGAACCAACGACATAACTTGGAATGACACGAAGACGACCGACAAGTGGGTGTGGTCGGGACGAGTATGTCATCCGTTGTCGAAAGCGTGCAGCAACATCAACGGCGGATCGATGCTCCGAACACTCCCAACCACATGCCCGATATCGGCCACACAAAGACCGATATCGGAGAGGTGGGACGGAATTCGAACTCCATTTGGCCTGGCGTCCTCACGCCGGGATGCGGCGGGATGATATCTCCAACCGTCGTTCGAGCAACACTTTCGACGATTTCCGAACCGAACGGGCGCCGCGACCGAGTGAGCGCACCCCGGCGTGGACAAGCCTTGTCCCGCCCGACCGACGCCGGGACACGGCGGGATCCCAACTCCAAGTTCACCTTGCAAGCCACTGTAAACCTGTTCCGTCCTGACCTGACCTGACCTGACCCGACCGGGACGCCTGATTTCACAGGAACACCTGACCTGACCTGACCTGACCTGACCTGACCTGACCTGACCTGACCTGACCTGACCTGACCTGACCCGACCTGACCAAGACACCTGACCTGACCGGGACACCCGAACCGGCCTGACCTGACCTGACCGGGACATCTGACCTGACCTGACCGGGACACCCGACCTGACCTGACCTGACCGGGACATCTGACCTGACCCGACCTGACCAAGACACCTGACCTGACCGGAACACCCGACCTGACCGGGACATCTGACCTGACCTGACCTGACCGGGACACCCGACCTGACCTGACCTGACCGGGACATCTGACCTGACCTGACCATGACACCTGACCTGACCGGGACACCCGACCTGACCTGGACACCTGGACATTTGGAAAAATTGCACAAAATTTGACTGTTTCTTGCTAAATCACCGTGTATTTTGCAGTTTTTCCGGAATATTTCACAGCATGTTCATGCGATTCAGGAACCATCAAGACCATTGTGGAGCACATTTTTTTGCGCGTTCAACGATGTGTCACAATCACCATTCGAAATCAACTTGATGACATGAGATAGCCTTGAGAAAAAGAAAATTTTGTTTCGAACCTGAAAATTTTCGAACAGGTCAAACGGAATTGAACCCAGTTGCCGGACGTTGATCAAGTTCTGTCGTGAACCGAATGGAAGCTAGAAAACTGGCGCATCGGACTGTGAAACAACAAAAAACAATACCACCTCGCGATTGGTGACAAACGGCTGGTAACCGTCAAAATTTTGGAGATTTTACTGGTTTTTTTTTTTTCAAACAGGTCAAACAATTTTTGACCAACTTGTTGAGCTTGCATATATGCGATGGTCACACCAGCTTGTGCGGAAAAATGAACTGAACATTTTGAGATGTCAATGTCACCTATCGATAGAACGAGTGAGGACTCACAAATCTTTGAATTTTTTTTCACTTTTTCGCAGAAACGATATAACCTCAGAATCATGGATGACAGATCAGCCGTTCCATTGTTGACGTATGCGCGATTGGACGTGTCACAAAACGATGTGAGATTTTTTTCCAAATCATCTCTGTTTTTGAGATATTGACAAAATTTGGAGAAAAAGAAAATCGCATTTTTCTCGGAAACTGTTCCTACAACTTGGCCAAATTTTTTTTCATGGCATCATTGGGACCTAACACATCGACTGTTGGAATATAAAAAAAATCGATGCCGCAAGCGGCATAGACCTGACCGGGACTGGACGGCCGATCGAGGCAGTATAACGGACTTGGATAGCATCCGATCTTGTTCGACCTTCAAACAAACTCTCCCACACCGCAGGATGTACAGGATATGTAGCGAGGATGGACGTTGATCGGGAACATCTTCGAAATCGGACGTCGGACTCGACCAATCGCGCGAAGGAAGGGGAAAAAAAAAAAAAAAAAAAAAAAAGCGCCAATCGGACGTGTCGGATGTCAAGCGTTTCTCGCCCGAACACGTCCCGACAAGTTTCTAAGGTCGGCTATTGTAATCGGACTCCGGCCAGCATCGTTTGGCATTGAGAAACGCTCGACATCTCGATCTATCCGTACACGTGTCCAGCTGTGTGGAGCGACGTGAACGGCAACGCGACATATCGCGCCTCCCTTGCACGAGACCCGACGTCAGCGGAACCAAGACCCGTATGGAAGAGATGCAACAAGTTTCGGACACCCGCCGACCCTGACAATCGAGCGAGTCACTTGCGGAGGACGTGTTTCCATCCGGAACCAACGACATAACTTGGAATGACACGAAGACGACCGACAAGTGGGTGTGGTCGGGACGAGTATGTCATCCGTTGTCGAAAGCGTGCAGCAACATCAACGGCGGATCGATGCTCCGAACACTCCCAACCACATGCCCGATATCGGCCACACAAAGACCGATATCGGAGAGGTGGGACGGAATTCGAACTCCATTTGGCCTGGCGTCCTCACGCCGGGATGCGGCGGGATGATATCTCCAACCGTCGTTCGAGCAACACTTTCGACGATTTCCGAACCGAACGGGCGCCGCGACCGAGTGAGCGCACCCCGGCGTGGACAAGCCTTGTCCCGCCCGACCGACGCCGGGACACGGCGGGATCCCAACTCCAAGTTCACCTTGCAAGCCACTGTAAACCTGTTCCGTCCTGACCTGACCTGACCTGACCCGACCGGGACGCCTGATTTCACAGGAACACCTGACCTGACCTGACCTGACCTGACCTGACCTGACCTGACCTGACCTGACCTGACCTGACCTGACCCGACCTGACCAAGACACCTGACCTGACCGGGACACCCGAACCGGCCTGACCTGACCTGACCGGGACATCTGACCTGACCTGACCGGGACACCCGACCTGACCTGACCTGACCGGGACATCTGACCTGACCCGACCTGACCAAGACACCTGACCTGACCGGAACACCCGACCTGACCGGGACATCTGACCTGACCTGACCTGACCGGGACACCCGACCTGACCTGACCTGACCGGGACATCTGACCTGACCTGACCATGACACCTGACCTGACCGGGACACCCGACCTGACCTGGACACCTGGACATTTGGAAAAATTGCACAAAATTTGACTGTTTCTTGCTAAATCACCGTGTATTTTGCAGTTTTTCCGGAATATTTCACAGCATGTTCATGCGATTCAGGAACCATCAAGACCATTGTGGAGCACATTTTTTTGCGCGTTCAACGATGTGTCACAATCACCATTCGAAATCAACTTGATGACATGAGATAGCCTTGAGAAAAAGAAAATTTTGTTTCGAACCTGAAAATTTTCGAACAGGTCAAACGGAATTGAACCCAGTTGCCGGACGTTGATCAAGTTCTGTCGTGAACCGAATGGAAGCTAGAAAACTGGCGCATCGGACTGTGAAACAACAAAAAACAATACCACCTCGCGATTGGTGACAAACGGCTGGTAACCGTCAAAATTTTGGAGATTTTACTGGTTTTTTTTTTTTCAAACAGGTCAAACAATTTTTGACCAACTTGTTGAGCTTGCATATATGCGATGGTCACACCAGCTTGTGCGGAAAAATGAACTGAACATTTTGAGATGTCAATGTCACCTATCGATAGAACGAGTGAGGACTCACAAATCTTTGAATTTTTTTTCACTTTTTCGCAGAAACGATATAACCTCAGAATCATGGATGACAGATCAGCCGTTCCATTGTTGACGTATGCGCGATTGGACGTGTCACAAAACGATGTGAGATTTTTTTCCAAATCATCTCTGTTTTTGAGATATTGACAAAATTTGGAGAAAAAGAAAATCGCATTTTTCTCGGAAACTGTTCCTACAACTTGGCCAAATTTTTTTTCATGGCATCATTGGGACCTAACACATCGACTGTTGGAATATAAAAAAAATCGATGCCGCAAGCGGCATAGACCTGACCGGGACTGGACGGCCGATCGAGGCAGTATAACGGACTTGGATAGCATCCGATCTTGTTCGACCTTCAAACAAACTCTCCCACACCGCAGGATGTACAGGATATGTAGCGAGGATGGACGTTGATCGGGAACATCTTCGAAATCGGACGTCGGACTCGACCAATCGCGCGAAGGAAGGGGAAAAAAAAAAAAAAAAAAAAAAAAGCGCCAATCGGACGTGTCGGATGTCAAGCGTTTCTCGCCCGAACACGTCCCGACAAGTTTCTAAGGTCGGCTATTGTAATCGGACTCCGGCCAGCATCGTTTGGCATTGAGAAACGCTCGACATCTCGATCTATCCGTACACGTGTCCAGCTGTGTGGAGCGACGTGAACGGCAACGCGACATATCGCGCCTCCCTTGCACGAGACCCGACGTCAGCGGAACCAAGACCCGTATGGAAGAGATGCAACAAGTTTCGGACACCCGCCGACCCTGACAATCGAGCGAGTCACTTGCGGAGGACGTGTTTCCATCCGGAACCAACGACATAACTTGGAATGACACGAAGACGACCGACAAGTGGGTGTGGTCGGGACGAGTATGTCATCCGTTGTCGAAAGCGTGCAGCAACATCAACGGCGGATCGATGCTCCGAACACTCCCAACCACATGCCCGATATCGGCCACACAAAGACCGATATCGGAGAGGTGGGACGGAATTCGAACTCCATTTGGCCTGGCGTCCTCACGCCGGGATGCGGCGGGATGATATCTCCAACCGTCGTTCGAGCAACACTTTCGACGATTTCCGAACCGAACGGGCGCCGCGACCGAGTGAGCGCACCCCGGCGTGGACAAGCCTTGTCCCGCCCGACCGACGCCGGGACACGGCGGGATCCCAACTCCAAGTTCACCTTGCAAGCCACTGTAAACCTGTTCCGTCCTGACCTGACCTGACCTGACCCGACCGGGACGCCTGATTTCACAGGAACACCTGACCTGACCTGACCTGACCTGACCTGACCTGACCTGACCTGACCTGACCTGACCTGACCTGACCCGACCTGACCAAGACACCTGACCTGACCGGGACACCCGAACCGGCCTGACCTGACCTGACCGGGACATCTGACCTGACCTGACCGGGACACCCGACCTGACCTGACCTGACCGGGACATCTGACCTGACCCGACCTGACCAAGACACCTGACCTGACCGGAACACCCGACCTGACCGGGACATCTGACCTGACCTGACCTGACCGGGACACCCGACCTGACCTGACCTGACCGGGACATCTGACCTGACCTGACCATGACACCTGACCTGACCGGGACACCCGACCTGACCTGGACACCTGGACATTTGGAAAAATTGCACAAAATTTGACTGTTTCTTGCTAAATCACCGTGTATTTTGCAGTTTTTCCGGAATATTTCACAGCATGTTCATGCGATTCAGGAACCATCAAGACCATTGTGGAGCACATTTTTTTGCGCGTTCAACGATGTGTCACAATCACCATTCGAAATCAACTTGATGACATGAGATAGCCTTGAGAAAAAGAAAATTTTGTTTCGAACCTGAAAATTTTCGAACAGGTCAAACGGAATTGAACCCAGTTGCCGGACGTTGATCAAGTTCTGTCGTGAACCGAATGGAAGCTAGAAAACTGGCGCATCGGACTGTGAAACAACAAAAAACAATACCACCTCGCGATTGGTGACAAACGGCTGGTAACCGTCAAAATTTTGGAGATTTTACTGGTTTTTTTTTTTTCAAACAGGTCAAACAATTTTTGACCAACTTGTTGAGCTTGCATATATGCGATGGTCACACCAGCTTGTGCGGAAAAATGAACTGAACATTTTGAGATGTCAATGTCACCTATCGATAGAACGAGTGAGGACTCACAAATCTTTGAATTTTTTTTCACTTTTTCGCAGAAACGATATAACCTCAGAATCATGGATGACAGATCAGCCGTTCCATTGTTGACGTATGCGCGATTGGACGTGTCACAAAACGATGTGAGATTTTTTTCCAAATCATCTCTGTTTTTGAGATATTGACAAAATTTGGAGAAAAAGAAAATCGCATTTTTCTCGGAAACTGTTCCTACAACTTGGCCAAATTTTTTTTCATGGCATCATTGGGACCTAACACATCGACTGTTGGAATATAAAAAAAATCGATGCCGCAAGCGGCATAGACCTGACCGGGACTGGACGGCCGATCGAGGCAGTATAACGGACTTGGATAGCATCCGATCTTGTTCGACCTTCAAACAAACTCTCCCACACCGCAGGATGTACAGGATATGTAGCGAGGATGGACGTTGATCGGGAACATCTTCGAAATCGGACGTCGGACTCGACCAATCGCGCGAAGGAAGGGGAAAAAAAAAAAAAAAAAAAAAAAAGCGCCAATCGGACGTGTCGGATGTCAAGCGTTTCTCGCCCGAACACGTCCCGACAAGTTTCTAAGGTCGGCTATTGTAATCGGACTCCGGCCAGCATCGTTTGGCATTGAGAAACGCTCGACATCTCGATCTATCCGTACACGTGTCCAGCTGTGTGGAGCGACGTGAACGGCAACGCGACATATCGCGCCTCCCTTGCACGAGACCCGACGTCAGCGGAACCAAGACCCGTATGGAAGAGATGCAACAAGTTTCGGACACCCGCCGACCCTGACAATCGAGCGAGTCACTTGCGGAGGACGTGTTTCCATCCGGAACCAACGACATAACTTGGAATGACACGAAGACGACCGACAAGTGGGTGTGGTCGGGACGAGTATGTCATCCGTTGTCGAAAGCGTGCAGCAACATCAACGGCGGATCGATGCTCCGAACACTCCCAACCACATGCCCGATATCGGCCACACAAAGACCGATATCGGAGAGGTGGGACGGAATTCGAACTCCATTTGGCCTGGCGTCCTCACGCCGGGATGCGGCGGGATGATATCTCCAACCGTCGTTCGAGCAACACTTTCGACGATTTCCGAACCGAACGGGCGCCGCGACCGAGTGAGCGCACCCCGGCGTGGACAAGCCTTGTCCCGCCCGACCGACGCCGGGACACGGCGGGATCCCAACTCCAAGTTCACCTTGCAAGCCACTGTAAACCTGTTCCGTCCTGACCTGACCTGACCTGACCCGACCGGGACGCCTGATTTCACAGGAACACCTGACCTGACCTGACCTGACCTGACCTGACCTGACCTGACCTGACCTGACCTGACCTGACCTGACCCGACCTGACCAAGACACCTGACCTGACCGGGACACCCGAACCGGCCTGACCTGACCTGACCGGGACATCTGACCTGACCTGACCGGGACACCCGACCTGACCTGACCTGACCGGGACATCTGACCTGACCCGACCTGACCAAGACACCTGACCTGACCGGAACACCCGACCTGACCGGGACATCTGACCTGACCTGACCTGACCGGGACACCCGACCTGACCTGACCTGACCGGGACATCTGACCTGACCTGACCATGACACCTGACCTGACCGGGACACCCGACCTGACCTGGACACCTGGACATTTGGAAAAATTGCACAAAATTTGACTGTTTCTTGCTAAATCACCGTGTATTTTGCAGTTTTTCCGGAATATTTCACAGCATGTTCATGCGATTCAGGAACCATCAAGACCATTGTGGAGCACATTTTTTTGCGCGTTCAACGATGTGTCACAATCACCATTCGAAATCAACTTGATGACATGAGATAGCCTTGAGAAAAAGAAAATTTTGTTTCGAACCTGAAAATTTTCGAACAGGTCAAACGGAATTGAACCCAGTTGCCGGACGTTGATCAAGTTCTGTCGTGAACCGAATGGAAGCTAGAAAACTGGCGCATCGGACTGTGAAACAACAAAAAACAATACCACCTCGCGATTGGTGACAAACGGCTGGTAACCGTCAAAATTTTGGAGATTTTACTGGTTTTTTTTTTTTCAAACAGGTCAAACAATTTTTGACCAACTTGTTGAGCTTGCATATATGCGATGGTCACACCAGCTTGTGCGGAAAAATGAACTGAACATTTTGAGATGTCAATGTCACCTATCGATAGAACGAGTGAGGACTCACAAATCTTTGAATTTTTTTTCACTTTTTCGCAGAAACGATATAACCTCAGAATCATGGATGACAGATCAGCCGTTCCATTGTTGACGTATGCGCGATTGGACGTGTCACAAAACGATGTGAGATTTTTTTCCAAATCATCTCTGTTTTTGAGATATTGACAAAATTTGGAGAAAAAGAAAATCGCATTTTTCTCGGAAACTGTTCCTACAACTTGGCCAAATTTTTTTTCATGGCATCATTGGGACCTAACACATCGACTGTTGGAATATAAAAAAAATCGATGCCGCAAGCGGCATAGACCTGACCGGGACTGGACGGCCGATCGAGGCAGTATAACGGACTTGGATAGCATCCGATCTTGTTCGACCTTCAAACAAACTCTCCCACACCGCAGGATGTACAGGATATGTAGCGAGGATGGACGTTGATCGGGAACATCTTCGAAATCGGACGTCGGACTCGACCAATCGCGCGAAGGAAGGGGAAAAAAAAAAAAAAAAAAAAAAAAGCGCCAATCGGACGTGTCGGATGTCAAGCGTTTCTCGCCCGAACACGTCCCGACAAGTTTCTAAGGTCGGCTATTGTAATCGGACTCCGGCCAGCATCGTTTGGCATTGAGAAACGCTCGACATCTCGATCTATCCGTACACGTGTCCAGCTGTGTGGAGCGACGTGAACGGCAACGCGACATATCGCGCCTCCCTTGCACGAGACCCGACGTCAGCGGAACCAAGACCCGTATGGAAGAGATGCAACAAGTTTCGGACACCCGCCGACCCTGACAATCGAGCGAGTCACTTGCGGAGGACGTGTTTCCATCCGGAACCAACGACATAACTTGGAATGACACGAAGACGACCGACAAGTGGGTGTGGTCGGGACGAGTATGTCATCCGTTGTCGAAAGCGTGCAGCAACATCAACGGCGGATCGATGCTCCGAACACTCCCAACCACATGCCCGATATCGGCCACACAAAGACCGATATCGGAGAGGTGGGACGGAATTCGAACTCCATTTGGCCTGGCGTCCTCACGCCGGGATGCGGCGGGATGATATCTCCAACCGTCGTTCGAGCAACACTTTCGACGATTTCCGAACCGAACGGGCGCCGCGACCGAGTGAGCGCACCCCGGCGTGGACAAGCCTTGTCCCGCCCGACCGACGCCGGGACACGGCGGGATCCCAACTCCAAGTTCACCTTGCAAGCCACTGTAAACCTGTTCCGTCCTGACCTGACCTGACCTGACCCGACCGGGACGCCTGATTTCACAGGAACACCTGACCTGACCTGACCTGACCTGACCTGACCTGACCTGACCTGACCTGACCTGACCTGACCTGACCCGACCTGACCAAGACACCTGACCTGACCGGGACACCCGAACCGGCCTGACCTGACCTGACCGGGACATCTGACCTGACCTGACCGGGACACCCGACCTGACCTGACCTGACCGGGACATCTGACCTGACCCGACCTGACCAAGACACCTGACCTGACCGGAACACCCGACCTGACCGGGACATCTGACCTGACCTGACCTGACCGGGACACCCGACCTGACCTGACCTGACCGGGACATCTGACCTGACCTGACCATGACACCTGACCTGACCGGGACACCCGACCTGACCTGGACACCTGGACATTTGGAAAAATTGCACAAAATTTGACTGTTTCTTGCTAAATCACCGTGTATTTTGCAGTTTTTCCGGAATATTTCACAGCATGTTCATGCGATTCAGGAACCATCAAGACCATTGTGGAGCACATTTTTTTGCGCGTTCAACGATGTGTCACAATCACCATTCGAAATCAACTTGATGACATGAGATAGCCTTGAGAAAAAGAAAATTTTGTTTCGAACCTGAAAATTTTCGAACAGGTCAAACGGAATTGAACCCAGTTGCCGGACGTTGATCAAGTTCTGTCGTGAACCGAATGGAAGCTAGAAAACTGGCGCATCGGACTGTGAAACAACAAAAAACAATACCACCTCGCGATTGGTGACAAACGGCTGGTAACCGTCAAAATTTTGGAGATTTTACTGGTTTTTTTTTTTTCAAACAGGTCAAACAATTTTTGACCAACTTGTTGAGCTTGCATATATGCGATGGTCACACCAGCTTGTGCGGAAAAATGAACTGAACATTTTGAGATGTCAATGTCACCTATCGATAGAACGAGTGAGGACTCACAAATCTTTGAATTTTTTTTCACTTTTTCGCAGAAACGATATAACCTCAGAATCATGGATGACAGATCAGCCGTTCCATTGTTGACGTATGCGCGATTGGACGTGTCACAAAACGATGTGAGATTTTTTTCCAAATCATCTCTGTTTTTGAGATATTGACAAAATTTGGAGAAAAAGAAAATCGCATTTTTCTCGGAAACTGTTCCTACAACTTGGCCAAATTTTTTTTCATGGCATCATTGGGACCTAACACATCGACTGTTGGAATATAAAAAAAATCGATGCCGCAAGCGGCATAGACCTGACCGGGACTGGACGGCCGATCGAGGCAGTATAACGGACTTGGATAGCATCCGATCTTGTTCGACCTTCAAACAAACTCTCCCACACCGCAGGATGTACAGGATATGTAGCGAGGATGGACGTTGATCGGGAACATCTTCGAAATCGGACGTCGGACTCGACCAATCGCGCGAAGGAAGGGGAAAAAAAAAAAAAAAAAAAAAAAAGCGCCAATCGGACGTGTCGGATGTCAAGCGTTTCTCGCCCGAACACGTCCCGACAAGTTTCTAAGGTCGGCTATTGTAATCGGACTCCGGCCAGCATCGTTTGGCATTGAGAAACGCTCGACATCTCGATCTATCCGTACACGTGTCCAGCTGTGTGGAGCGACGTGAACGGCAACGCGACATATCGCGCCTCCCTTGCACGAGACCCGACGTCAGCGGAACCAAGACCCGTATGGAAGAGATGCAACAAGTTTCGGACACCCGCCGACCCTGACAATCGAGCGAGTCACTTGCGGAGGACGTGTTTCCATCCGGAACCAACGACATAACTTGGAATGACACGAAGACGACCGACAAGTGGGTGTGGTCGGGACGAGTATGTCATCCGTTGTCGAAAGCGTGCAGCAACATCAACGGCGGATCGATGCTCCGAACACTCCCAACCACATGCCCGATATCGGCCACACAAAGACCGATATCGGAGAGGTGGGACGGAATTCGAACTCCATTTGGCCTGGCGTCCTCACGCCGGGATGCGGCGGGATGATATCTCCAACCGTCGTTCGAGCAACACTTTCGACGATTTCCGAACCGAACGGGCGCCGCGACCGAGTGAGCGCACCCCGGCGTGGACAAGCCTTGTCCCGCCCGACCGACGCCGGGACACGGCGGGATCCCAACTCCAAGTTCACCTTGCAAGCCACTGTAAACCTGTTCCGTCCTGACCTGACCTGACCTGACCCGACCGGGACGCCTGATTTCACAGGAACACCTGACCTGACCTGACCTGACCTGACCTGACCTGACCTGACCTGACCTGACCTGACCTGACCTGACCCGACCTGACCAAGACACCTGACCTGACCGGGACACCCGAACCGGCCTGACCTGACCTGACCGGGACATCTGACCTGACCTGACCGGGACACCCGACCTGACCTGACCTGACCGGGACATCTGACCTGACCCGACCTGACCAAGACACCTGACCTGACCGGAACACCCGACCTGACCGGGACATCTGACCTGACCTGACCTGACCGGGACACCCGACCTGACCTGACCTGACCGGGACATCTGACCTGACCTGACCATGACACCTGACCTGACCGGGACACCCGACCTGACCTGGACACCTGGACATTTGGAAAAATTGCACAAAATTTGACTGTTTCTTGCTAAATCACCGTGTATTTTGCAGTTTTTCCGGAATATTTCACAGCATGTTCATGCGATTCAGGAACCATCAAGACCATTGTGGAGCACATTTTTTTGCGCGTTCAACGATGTGTCACAATCACCATTCGAAATCAACTTGATGACATGAGATAGCCTTGAGAAAAAGAAAATTTTGTTTCGAACCTGAAAATTTTCGAACAGGTCAAACGGAATTGAACCCAGTTGCCGGACGTTGATCAAGTTCTGTCGTGAACCGAATGGAAGCTAGAAAACTGGCGCATCGGACTGTGAAACAACAAAAAACAATACCACCTCGCGATTGGTGACAAACGGCTGGTAACCGTCAAAATTTTGGAGATTTTACTGGTTTTTTTTTTTTCAAACAGGTCAAACAATTTTTGACCAACTTGTTGAGCTTGCATATATGCGATGGTCACACCAGCTTGTGCGGAAAAATGAACTGAACATTTTGAGATGTCAATGTCACCTATCGATAGAACGAGTGAGGACTCACAAATCTTTGAATTTTTTTTCACTTTTTCGCAGAAACGATATAACCTCAGAATCATGGATGACAGATCAGCCGTTCCATTGTTGACGTATGCGCGATTGGACGTGTCACAAAACGATGTGAGATTTTTTTCCAAATCATCTCTGTTTTTGAGATATTGACAAAATTTGGAGAAAAAGAAAATCGCATTTTTCTCGGAAACTGTTCCTACAACTTGGCCAAATTTTTTTTCATGGCATCATTGGGACCTAACACATCGACTGTTGGAATATAAAAAAAATCGATGCCGCAAGCGGCATAGACCTGACCGGGACTGGACGGCCGATCGAGGCAGTATAACGGACTTGGATAGCATCCGATCTTGTTCGACCTTCAAACAAACTCTCCCACACCGCAGGATGTACAGGATATGTAGCGAGGATGGACGTTGATCGGGAACATCTTCGAAATCGGACGTCGGACTCGACCAATCGCGCGAAGGAAGGGGAAAAAAAAAAAAAAAAAAAAAAAAGCGCCAATCGGACGTGTCGG
>CASBRS010000015.1:0-19448 GCA_949128115.1 Anaspis maculata | reverse complement strand
GACCTGACCTGACCTGACCTGACCTGACCTGACCTGACCTGACCTGACCTGACCTGACCTGACCTGACCTGACCTGACCTGACCTGACCTGACCTGACCTGACCTGACCTGACCTGACCTGACCTGACCTGACCTGACCTGACCTGACCTGACCTGACCTGACCTGACCTGACCTGACCTGACCTGACCTGACCTGACCTGACCTGACCTGACCTGACCTGACCTGACCTGACCTGACCTGACCTGACCTGACCTGACCTGACCTGACCTGACCTGACCTGACCTGACCTGACCTGACCTGACCTGACCTGACCTGACCTGACCTGACCTGACCTGACCTGACCTGACCTGACCTGACCTGACCTGACCTGACCTGACCTGACCTGACCTGACCTGACCTGACCTGACCTGACCTGACCTGACCTGACCTGACCTGACCTGACCTGACCTGACCTGACCTGACCTGACCTGACCTGACCTGACCTGACCTGACCTGACCTGACCTGACCTGACCTGACCTGACCTGACCTGACCTGACCTGACCTGACCTGACCTGACCTGACCTGACCTGACCTGACCTGACCTGACCTGACCTGACCTGACCTGACCTGACCTGACCTGACCTGACCTGACCTGACCTGACCTGACCTGACCTGACCTGACCTGACCTGACCTGACCTGACCTGACCTGACCTGACCTGACCTGACCTGACCTGACCTGACCTGACCTGACCTGACCTGACCTGACCTGACCTGACCTGACCTGACCTGACCTGACCTGACCTGACCTGACCTGACCTGACCTGACCTGACCTGACCTGACCTGACCTGACCTGACCTGACCTGACCTGACCTGACCTGACCTGACCTGACCTGACCTGACCTGACCTGACCTGACCTGACCTGACCTGACCTGACCTGACCTGACCTGACCTGACCTGACCTGACCTGACCTGACCTGACCTGACCTGACCTGACCTGACCTGACCTGACCTGACCTGACCTGACCTGACCTGACCTGACCTGACCTGACCTGACCTGACCTGACCTGACCTGACCTGACCTGACCTGACCTGACCTGACCTGACCTGACCTGACCTGACCTGACCTGACCTGACCTGACCTGACCTGACCTGACCTGACCTGACCTGACCTGACCTGACCTGACCTGACCTGACCTGACCTGACCTGACCTGACCTGACCTGACCTGACCTGACCTGACCTGACCTGACCTGACCTGACCTGACCTGACCTGACCTGACCTGACCTGACCTGACCTGACCTGACCTGACCTGACCTGACCTGACCTGACCTGACCTGACCTGACCTGACCTGACCTGACCTGACCTGACCTGACCTGACCTGACCTGACCTGACCTGACCTGACCTGACCTGACCTGACCTGACCTGACCTGACCTGACCTGACCTGACCTGACCTGACCTGACCTGACCTGACCTGACCTGACCTGACCTGACCTGACCTGACCTGACCTGACCTGACCTGACCTGACCTGACCTGACCTGACCTGACCTGACCTGACCTGACCTGACCTGACCTGACCTGACCTGACCTGACCTGACCTGACCTGACCTGACCTGACCTGACCTGACCTGACCTGACCTGACCTGACCTGACCTGACCTGACCTGACCTGACCTGACCTGACCTGACCTGACCTGACCTGACCTGACCTGACCTGACCTGACCTGACCTGACCTGACCTGACCTGACCTGACCTGACCTGACCTGACCTGACCTGACCTGACCTGACCTGACCTGACCTGACCTGACCTGACCTGACCTGACCTGACCTGACCTGACCTGACCTGACCTGACCTGACCTGACCTGACCTGACCTGACCTGACCTGACCTGACCTGACCTGACCTGACCTGACCTGACCTGACCTGACCTGACCTGACCTGACCTGACCTGACCTGACCTGACCTGACCTGACCTGACCTGACCTGACCTGACCTGACCTGACCTGACCTGACCTGACCTGACCTGACCTGACCTGACCTGACCTGACCTGACCTGACCTGACCTGACCTGACCTGACCTGACCTGACCTGACCTGACCTGACCTGACCTGACCTGACCTGACCTGACCTGACCTGACCTGACCTGACCTGACCTGACCTGACCTGACCTGACCTGACCTGACCTGACCTGACCTGACCTGACCTGACCTGACCTGACCTGACCTGACCTGACCTGACCTGACCTGACCTGACCTGACCTGACCTGACCTGACCTGACCTGACCTGACCTGACCTGACCTGACCTGACCTGACCTGACCTGACCTGACCTGACCTGACCTGACCTGACCTGACCTGACCTGACCTGACCTGACCTGACCTGACCTGACCTGACCTGACCTGACCTGACCTGACCTGACCTGACCTGACCTGACCTGACCTGACCTGACCTGACCTGACCTGACCTGACCTGACCTGACCTGACCTGACCTGACCTGACCTGACCTGACCTGACCTGACCTGACCTGACCTGACCTGACCTGACCTGACCTGACCTGACCTGACCTGACCTGACCTGACCTGACCTGACCTGACCTGACCTGACCTGACCTGACCTGACCTGACCTGACCTGACCTGACCTGACCTGACCTGACCTGACCTGACCTGACCTGACCTGACCTGACCTGACCTGACCTGACCTGACCTGACCTGACCTGACCTGACCTGACCTGACCTGACCTGACCTGACCTGACCTGACCTGACCTGACCTGACCTGACCTGACCTGACCTGACCTGACCTGACCTGACCTGACCTGACCTGACCTGACCTGACCTGACCTGACCTGACCTGACCTGACCTGACCTGACCTGACCTGACCTGACCTGACCTGACCTGACCTGACCTGACCTGACCTGACCTGACCTGACCTGACCTGACCTGACCTGACCTGACCTGACCTGACCTGACCTGACCTGACCTGACCTGACCTGACCTGACCTGACCTGACCTGACCTGACCTGACCTGACCTGACCTGACCTGACCTGACCTGACCTGACCTGACCTGACCTGACCTGACCTGACCTGACCTGACCTGACCTGACCTGACCTGACCTGACCTGACCTGACCTGACCTGACCTGACCTGACCTGACCTGACCTGACCTGACCTGACCTGACCTGACCTGACCTGACCTGACCTGACCTGACCTGACCTGACCTGACCTGACCTGACCTGACCTGACCTGACCTGACCTGACCTGACCTGACCTGACCTGACCTGACCTGACCTGACCTGACCTGACCTGACCTGACCTGACCTGACCTGACCTGACCTGACCTGACCTGACCTGACCTGACCTGACCTGACCTGACCTGACCTGACCTGACCTGACCTGACCTGACCTGACCTGACCTGACCTGACCTGACCTGACCTGACCTGACCTGACCTGACCTGACCTGACCTGACCTGACCTGACCTGACCTGACCTGACCTGACCTGACCTGACCTGACCTGACCTGACCTGACCTGACCTGACCTGACCTGACCTGACCTGACCTGACCTGACCTGACCTGACCTGACCTGACCTGACCTGACCTGACCTGACCTGACCTGACCTGACCTGACCTGACCTGACCTGACCTGACCTGACCTGACCTGACCTGACCTGACCTGACCTGACCTGACCTGACCTGACCTGACCTGACCTGACCTGACCTGACCTGACCTGACCTGACCTGACCTGACCTGACCTGACCTGACCTGACCTGACCTGACCTGACCTGACCTGACCTGACCTGACCTGACCTGACCTGACCTGACCTGACCTGACCTGACCTGACCTGACCTGACCTGACCTGACCTGACCTGACCTGACCTGACCTGACCTGACCTGACCTGACCTGACCTGACCTGACCTGACCTGACCTGACCTGACCTGACCTGACCTGACCTGACCTGACCTGACCTGACCTGACCTGACCTGACCTGACCTGACCTGACCTGACCTGACCTGACCTGACCTGACCTGACCTGACCTGACCTGACCTGACCTGACCTGACCTGACCTGACCTGACCTGACCTGACCTGACCTGACCTGACCTGACCTGACCTGACCTGACCTGACCTGACCTGACCTGACCTGACCTGACCTGACCTGACCTGACCTGACCTGACCTGACCTGACCTGACCTGACCTGACCTGACCTGACCTGACCTGACCTGACCTGACCTGACCTGACCTGACCTGACCTGACCTGACCTGACCTGACCTGACCTGACCTGACCTGACCTGACCTGACCTGACCTGACCTGACCTGACCTGACCTGACCTGACCTGACCTGACCTGACCTGACCTGACCTGACCTGACCTGACCTGACCTGACCTGACCTGACCTGACCTGACCTGACCTGACCTGACCTGACCTGACCTGACCTGACCTGACCTGACCTGACCTGACCTGACCTGACCTGACCTGACCTGACCTGACCTGACCTGACCTGACCTGACCTGACCTGACCTGACCTGACCTGACCTGACCTGACCTGACCTGACCTGACCTGACCTGACCTGACCTGACCTGACCTGACCTGACCTGACCTGACCTGACCTGACCTGACCTGACCTGACCTGACCTGACCTGACCTGACCTGACCTGACCTGACCTGACCTGACCTGACCTGACCTGACCTGACCTGACCTGACCTGACCTGACCTGACCTGACCTGACCTGACCTGACCTGACCTGACCTGACCTGACCTGACCTGACCTGACCTGACCTGACCTGACCTGACCTGACCTGACCTGACCTGACCTGACCTGACCTGACCTGACCTGACCTGACCTGACCTGACCTGACCTGACCTGACCTGACCTGACCTGACCTGACCTGACCTGACCTGACCTGACCTGACCTGACCTGACCTGACCTGACCTGACCTGACCTGACCTGACCTGACCTGACCTGACCTGACCTGACCTGACCTGACCTGACCTGACCTGACCTGACCTGACCTGACCTGACCTGACCTGACCTGACCTGACCTGACCTGACCTGACCTGACCTGACCTGACCTGACCTGACCTGACCTGACCTGACCTGACCTGACCTGACCTGACCTGACCTGACCTGACCTGACCTGACCTGACCTGACCTGACCTGACCTGACCTGACCTGACCTGACCTGACCTGACCTGACCTGACCTGACCTGACCTGACCTGACCTGACCTGACCTGACCTGACCTGACCTGACCTGACCTGACCTGACCTGACCTGACCTGACCTGACCTGACCTGACCTGACCTGACCTGACCTGACCTGACCTGACCTGACCTGACCTGACCTGACCTGACCTGACCTGACCTGACCTGACCTGACCTGACCTGACCTGACCTGACCTGACCTGACCTGACCTGACCTGACCTGACCTGACCTGACCTGACCTGACCTGACCTGACCTGACCTGACCTGACCTGACCTGACCTGACCTGACCTGACCTGACCTGACCTGACCTGACCTGACCTGACCTGACCTGACCTGACCTGACCTGACCTGACCTGACCTGACCTGACCTGACCTGACCTGACCTGACCTGACCTGACCTGACCTGACCTGACCTGACCTGACCTGACCTGACCTGACCTGACCTGACCTGACCTGACCTGACCTGACCTGACCTGACCTGACCTGACCTGACCTGACCTGACCTGACCTGACCTGACCTGACCTGACCTGACCTGACCTGACCTGACCTGACCTGACCTGACCTGACCTGACCTGACCTGACCTGACCTGACCTGACCTGACCTGACCTGACCTGACCTGACCTGACCTGACCTGACCTGACCTGACCTGACCTGACCTGACCTGACCTGACCTGACCTGACCTGACCTGACCTGACCTGACCTGACCTGACCTGACCTGACCTGACCTGACCTGACCTGACCTGACCTGACCTGACCTGACCTGACCTGACCTGACCTGACCTGACCTGACCTGACCTGACCTGACCTGACCTGACCTGACCTGACCTGACCTGACCTGACCTGACCTGACCTGACCTGACCTGACCTGACCTGACCTGACCTGACCTGACCTGACCTGACCTGACCTGACCTGACCTGACCTGACCTGACCTGACCTGACCTGACCTGACCTGACCTGACCTGACCTGACCTGACCTGACCTGACCTGACCTGACCTGACCTGACCTGACCTGACCTGACCTGACCTGACCTGACCTGACCTGACCTGACCTGACCTGACCTGACCTGACCTGACCTGACCTGACCTGACCTGACCTGACCTGACCTGACCTGACCTGACCTGACCTGACCTGACCTGACCTGACCTGACCTGACCTGACCTGACCTGACCTGACCTGACCTGACCTGACCTGACCTGACCTGACCTGACCTGACCTGACCTGACCTGACCTGACCTGACCTGACCTGACCTGACCTGACCTGACCTGACCTGACCTGACCTGACCTGACCTGACCTGACCTGACCTGACCTGACCTGACCTGACCTGACCTGACCTGACCTGACCTGACCTGACCTGACCTGACCTGACCTGACCTGACCTGACCTGACCTGACCTGACCTGACCTGACCTGACCTGACCTGACCTGACCTGACCTGACCTGACCTGACCTGACCTGACCTGACCTGACCTGACCTGACCTGACCTGACCTGACCTGACCTGACCTGACCTGACCTGACCTGACCTGACCTGACCTGACCTGACCTGACCTGACCTGACCTGACCTGACCTGACCTGACCTGACCTGACCTGACCTGACCTGACCTGACCTGACCTGACCTGACCTGACCTGACCTGACCTGACCTGACCTGACCTGACCTGACCTGACCTGACCTGACCTGACCTGACCTGACCTGACCTGACCTGACCTGACCTGACCTGACCTGACCTGACCTGACCTGACCTGACCTGACCTGACCTGACCTGACCTGACCTGACCTGACCTGACCTGACCTGACCTGACCTGACCTGACCTGACCTGACCTGACCTGACCTGACCTGACCTGACCTGACCTGACCTGACCTGACCTGACCTGACCTGACCTGACCTGACCTGACCTGACCTGACCTGACCTGACCTGACCTGACCTGACCTGACCTGACCTGACCTGACCTGACCTGACCTGACCTGACCTGACCTGACCTGACCTGACCTGACCTGACCTGACCTGACCTGACCTGACCTGACCTGACCTGACCTGACCTGACCTGACCTGACCTGACCTGACCTGACCTGACCTGACCTGACCTGACCTGACCTGACCTGACCTGACCTGACCTGACCTGACCTGACCTGACCTGACCTGACCTGACCTGACCTGACCTGACCTGACCTGACCTGACCTGACCTGACCTGACCTGACCTGACCTGACCTGACCTGACCTGACCTGACCTGACCTGACCTGACCTGACCTGACCTGACCTGACCTGACCTGACCTGACCTGACCTGACCTGACCTGACCTGACCTGACCTGACCTGACCTGACCTGACCTGACCTGACCTGACCTGACCTGACCTGACCTGACCTGACCTGACCTGACCTGACCTGACCTGACCTGACCTGACCTGACCTGACCTGACCGGGACATCTGACCTGACCTGACCAAGACACCTGACCTGACCGGGACACCCGACCTGACCCGACCTGACCTGGACACCTGGACATTTGGAAAAATTGCACAAAATTTGACTGTTTCTTGCTAAATTACCGTGTATTTTGCAGTTCTTCCGAAATATTTCACAGCATGTTCATGCGATTCAGGAACCATCAAGACCATTGTGGAGCACATTTTTTTGCGCGTTCAACGATGTGTCACGATCACCATTCGAAATCAACTTGATGACATGAGATAGCCTTGAGAGAAAGAAAATTTTGTTTTGAACCTGAAAATTTTCGAACAGGTCAAACGGAATTGAACCCAGTTGCCGGACGTTGATCAAGTTTTGTCGTGAACCAAATGAAAGCCAGAAAACTGGCGCATCAGACTGTGAAACAACAAAAAACAATACCACCTCGCGATTGGTGACAAACGGCTGGTAACCGTCAAAATTTTGGAGATTTTACTGTTTTTTTTTTTTTTTCAAACAGGTCAAACAATCTTTGACCAACTTGTTGAGCTTGCATATATGTGATGGTCACACCAGCTTGTGCGGAAAAATGAACTGAACATTTTGAGGTATCAATGTCACCTATCGATAGAACGAGTGAGGACTCACAAATCTTCGAATTTTTTCTCACTTTTTCGCAAAAATGATCTAACCTCAGAATCATGGATGACAGATCGGCCGTTTTATTGTTGACGTATGCGCGATTGGACGTGTCACAAAACGATGTGAAATTTTTCTTCCAAATCATCTCTGTTTTTGAGATATTGACAAAATTTGAGAAAAAGAAGATCGCATTTTTCTCGGAAACTGTTCCTACAACTTGGCCAAATTTTTTTTCATAGCATCATTGGGACCCAACACATCGACTGTTGGAATATAAAAAAAATCGATGCCGCAAGCGGCATAGACCTGACCGGGACTGGACCGCCGATCGAGGCAGTATAACGGACTTGGATAGCATCCGATCTTGTTCGACCTTCAAACAAACTCTCCCACACCGCAGGATGTACAGGATATGTAGCGAGGATGGACGTTGATCGAGAACATCTTCGAAATCGGACGTCGGACTCGACCAATCGCGCGGAGGAAGGAAGAAGGGAAAAAAAAAAAAAAAAAAAAAGCGCCAATCGGACGTGTCGGATGTCGCGCGTTTCTCGCCCGAACACGTCCCGACAAGTTTCTGAGGTCGGCTATTGTAATCGGACTCCGGCCAGCATCGTTTGGCATTGAGAAACGCTCGACATCTCGATCTATCCGTACACGTGTCCAGCTGTGTGGAGCGACGTGAACGGCAACGCGACATATCGCGCCTCCCTTGCACGAGACCCGACGTCAGCGGAACCAAGACCCGTATGGAAGAGATGCAACAAGTTTCGGACACCCGCCGACCCTGACAATCGAGCGAGTCACTTGCGGAGGACGTGTTTCCATCCGGAACCAACGACATAACTTGGAATGACACGAAGACGACCGACAAGTGGGTGTGGTCGGGACGAGTATGTCATCCGTTGTCGAAAGCGTGCAGCAACATCAACGGCGGATCGATGCTCCGAACACTCCCAACCACATGCCCGATATCGGCCACACAAAGACCGATATCGGAGAGGTGGGACGGAATTCGAACTCCATTTGGCCTGGCGTCCTCACGCCGGGATGCGGCGGGATGATATCTCCAACCGTCGTTCGAGCAACACTTTCGACGATTTCCGAACCGAACGGGCGCCGCGACCGAGTGAGCGCACCCCGGCGTGGACAAGCCTTGTCCCGCCCGACCGACGCCGGGACACGGCGGGATCCCAACTCCAAGTTCACCTTGCAAGCCACTGTAAACCTGTTCCGTCCTGACCTGACCTGACCTGACCCGACCGGGACGCCTGATTTCACAGGAACACCTGACCTGACCTGACCTGACCTGACCTGACCTGACCTGACCTGACCTGACCTGACCTGACCTGACCAAGACACCTGACCTGACCGGGACATCTGACCTGACCCGACCTGACCAAGACACCTGACCTGACCGGGACACCCGAACCGGCCTGACCTGACCTGACCGGGACATCTGACCTGACCTGACCGGGACACCCGACCTGACCTGACCTGACCGGGACATCTGACCTGACCCGACCTGACCAAGACACCTGACCTGACCGGAACACCCGACCTGACCGGGACATCTGACCTGACCTGACCTGACCGGGACACCCGACCTGACCTGACCTGACCGGGACATCTGACCTGACCTGACCATGACACCTGACCTGACCGGGACACCCGACCTGACCTGGACACCTGGACATTTGGAAAAATTGCACAAAATTTGACTGTTTCTTGCTAAATCACCGTGTATTTTGCAGTTTTTCCGGAATATTTCACAGCATGTTCATGCGATTCAGGAACCATCAAGACCATTGTGGAGCACATTTTTTTGCGCGTTCAACGATGTGTCACAATCACCATTCGAAATCAACTTGATGACATGAGATAGCCTTGAGAAAAAGAAAATTTTGTTTCGAACCTGAAAATTTTCGAACAGGTCAAACGGAATTGAACCCAGTTGCCGGACGTTGATCAAGTTCTGTCGTGAACCGAATGGAAGCTAGAAAACTGGCGCATCGGACTGTGAAACAACAAAAAACAATACCACCTCGCGATTGGTGACAAACGGCTGGTAACCGTCAAAATTTTGGAGATTTTACTGGTTTTTTTTTTTTCAAACAGGTCAAACAATTTTTGACCAACTTGTTGAGCTTGCATATATGTGATGGTCACACCAGCTTGTGCGGAAAAATGAACTGAACATTTTGAGATGTCAATGTCACCTATCGATAGAACGAGTGAGGACTCACAAATCTTTGAATTTTTTTTCACTTTTTCGCAGAAACGATATAACCTCAGAATCATGGATGACAGATCAGCCGTTCCATTGTTGACGTATGCGCGATTGGACGTGTCACAAAACGATGTGAGATTTTTTTCCAAATCATCTCTGTTTTTGAGATATTGACAAAATTTGGAGAAAAAGAAAATCGCATTTTTCTCGGAAACTGTTCCTACAACTTGGCCAAATTTTTTTTCATGGCATCATTGGGACCTAACACATCGACTGTTGGAATATAAAAAAAATCGATGCCGCAAGCGGCATAGACCTGACCGGGACTGGACGGCCGATCGAGGCAGTATAACGGACTTGGATAGCATCCGATCTTGTTCGACCTTCAAACAAACTCTCCCACACCGCAGGATGTACAGGATATGTAGCGAGGATGGACGTTGATCGAGAACATCTTCGAAATCGGACGTCGGACTCGACCAATCGCGCGGAGGAAGGAAGAAGGGAAAAAAAAAAAAAAAAAAAAAGCGCAACAATCGGACGTGTCGGATGTCGCGCGTTTCTCGCCCGAACACGTCCCGACAAGTTTCTGAGGTCGGCTATTGTAATCGGACTCCGGCCAGCATCGTTTGGCATTGAGAAACGCCCGACATCTCGATCTATCCGTACACGTGTCCAGCTGTGTGAAGCGACGTGAACGGCAACGCGACATATCGCGCCTCCCTTGCACGAGACCCGACGTCAGCGGAACCAGGACCCGTATGGAAGAGATGCAACAAGTTTCGGACACCCGCCGATCCTGACAATCGAGCGAGTAACTTGCGGAGGACGTGTTTCCATCCGGAACCAACGACATGACTTGGAATGACACGAAGACGACCGACAAGTGGGTGTGGTCGGGACGAGTATGTCATCCGTTGTCGAAAGCGTGCAGCAACATCAACGGCGGATCGATGCTCCGAACATTCCCAACCACATGCCCGATATCGGCCACACAAAGACCGATATCGGAGAGGTGGGACGGAATTCGAACTCCATTTGGCCTGGCGTCCTCACGCCGGGATGCGGCGGGATGATATCTCCAACCGTCGTCCGAGCAACACTTCCGACGATTTCCGAACCGAACGGGCGCCACGACCGAGTGAGCGCACCCCGGCGTGGACAAGCCTTGTCCCGCCCGACCGACGCCGGGACACGGCGGGATCCCAACTCCAAGTTCACCTTGCAAGCCACTGTAAACCTGTTCCGTCCTGACCTGACCTGACCGGGACGTCTGATTTCACAGGAACACCTGACCTGACCTGACCTGACCTGACCTGACCTGACCTGACCTGACCTGACCTGACCAAGACACCTGACCTGACCGGGACATCTGACCTGACCTGACCTGACCAAGACACCTGACCTGACCTGACCTGACCGGGACAGCTGACCTGTCCTGACCTGACCGGGACACCCGAACCGACCTGACCTGACCTGACCGGGACATCTGACCTGACCCGACCTGACCAAGACACCTGACCTGACCGGGACACCCGACCCGACCGGGACATCTGACCTGACCTGACCTGACCGGGACACCCGACCTGACCTGACCTGACCGGGACATCTGACCTGACCTGACCAAGACACCTGACCTGACCGGGACACCCGACCTGACCCGACCTGACCTGGACACCTGGACATTTGGAAAAATTGCACAAAATTTGACTGTTTCTTGCTAAATTACCGTGTATTTTGCAGTTCTTCCGAAATATTTCACAGCATGTTCATGCGATTCAGGAACCATCAAGACCATTGTGGAGCACATTTTTTTGCGCGTTCAACGATGTGTCACGATCACCATTCGAAATCAACTTGATGACATGAGATAGCCTTGAGAGAAAGAAAATTTTGTTTTGAACCTGAAAATTTTCGAACAGGTCAAACGGAATTGAACCCAGTTGCCGGACGTTGATCAAGTTTTGTCGTGAACCAAATGAAAGCCAGAAAACTGGCGCATCAGACTGTGAAACAACAAAAAACAATACCACCTCGCGATTGGTGACAAACGGCTGGTAACCGTCAAAATTTTGGAGATTTTACTGTTTTTTTTTTTTTTTCAAACAGGTCAAACAATCTTTGACCAACTTGTTGAGCTTGCATATATGTGATGGTCACACCAGCTTGTGCGGAAAAATGAACTGAACATTTTGAGGTATCAATGTCACCTATCGATAGAACGAGTGAGGACTCACAAATCTTCGAATTTTTTCTCACTTTTTCGCAAAAATGATCTAACCTCAGAATCATGGATGACAGATCGGCCGTTTTATTGTTGACGTATGCGCGATTGGACGTGTCACAAAACGATGTGAAATTTTTCTTCCAAATCATCTCTGTTTTTGAGATATTGACAAAATTTGAGAAAAAGAAGATCGCATTTTTCTCGGAAACTGTTCCTACAACTTGGCCAAATTTTTTTTCATAGCATCATTGGGACCCAACACATCGACTGTTGGAATATAAAAAAAATCGATGCCGCAAGCGGCATAGACCTGACCGGGACTGGACCGCCGATCGAGGCAGTATAACGGACTTGGATAGCATCCGATCTTGTTCGACCTTCAAACAAACTCTCCCACACCGCAGGATGTACAGGATATGTAGCGAGGATGGACGTTGATCGAGAACATCTTCGAAATCGGACGTCGGACTCGACCAATCGCGCGGAGGAAGGAAGAAGGGAAAAAAAAAAAAAAAAAAAAAGCGCCAATCGGACGTGTCGGATGTCGCGCGTTTCTCGCCCGAACACGTCCCGACAAGTTTCTGAGGTCGGCTATTGTAATCGGACTCCGGCCAGCATCGTTTGGCATTGAGAAACGCTCGACATCTCGATCTATCCGTACACGTGTCCAGCTGTGTGGAGCGACGTGAACGGCAACGCGACATATCGCGCCTCCCTTGCACGAGACCCGACGTCAGCGGAACCAAGACCCGTATGGAAGAGATGCAACAAGTTTCGGACACCCGCCGACCCTGACAATCGAGCGAGTCACTTGCGGAGGACGTGTTTCCATCCGGAACCAACGACATAACTTGGAATGACACGAAGACGACCGACAAGTGGGTGTGGTCGGGACGAGTATGTCATCCGTTGTCGAAAGCGTGCAGCAACATCAACGGCGGATCGATGCTCCGAACACTCCCAACCACATGCCCGATATCGGCCACACAAAGACCGATATCGGAGAGGTGGGACGGAATTCGAACTCCATTTGGCCTGGCGTCCTCACGCCGGGATGCGGCGGGATGATATCTCCAACCGTCGTTCGAGCAACACTTTCGACGATTTCCGAACCGAACGGGCGCCGCGACCGAGTGAGCGCACCCCGGCGTGGACAAGCCTTGTCCCGCCCGACCGACGCCGGGACACGGCGGGATCCCAACTCCAAGTTCACCTTGCAAGCCACTGTAAACCTGACCTGACCTGACCTGACCTGACCTGACCTGACCTGACCTGACCTGACCTGACCTGACCTGACCTGACCTGACCTGACCTGACCTGACCTGACCTGACCTGACCTGACCTGACCTGACCTGACCTGACCTGACCTGACCTGACCTGACCTGACCTGACCTGACCTGACCTGACCTGACCTGACCTGACCTGACCTGACCTGACCTGACCTGACCTGACCTGACCTGACCTGACCTGACCTGACCTGACCTGACCTGACCTGACCTGACCTGACCTGACCTGACCTGACCTGACCTGACCTGACCTGACCTGACCTGACCTGACCTGACCTGACCTGACCTGACCTGACCTGACCTGACCTGACCTGACCTGACCTGACCTGACCTGACCGGGACATCTGACCTGACCTGACCAAGACACCTGACCTGACCGGGACACCCGACCTGACCCGACCTGACCTGGACACCTGGACATTTGGAAAAATTGCACAAAATTTGACTGTTTCTTGCTAAATTACCGTGTATTTTGCAGTTCTTCCGAAATATTTCACAGCATGTTCATGCGATTCAGGAACCATCAAGACCATTGTGGAGCACATTTTTTTGCGCGTTCAACGATGTGTCACGATCACCATTCGAAATCAACTTGATGACATGAGATAGCCTTGAGAGAAAGAAAATTTTGTTTTGAACCTGAAAATTTTCGAACAGGTCAAACGGAATTGAACCCAGTTGCCGGACGTTGATCAAGTTTTGTCGTGAACCAAATGAAAGCCAGAAAACTGGCGCATCAGACTGTGAAACAACAAAAAACAATACCACCTCGCGATTGGTGACAAACGGCTGGTAACCGTCAAAATTTTGGAGATTTTACTGTTTTTTTTTTTTTTTCAAACAGGTCAAACAATCTTTGACCAACTTGTTGAGCTTGCATATATGTGATGGTCACACCAGCTTGTGCGGAAAAATGAACTGAACATTTTGAGGTATCAATGTCACCTATCGATAGAACGAGTGAGGACTCACAAATCTTCGAATTTTTTCTCACTTTTTCGCAAAAATGATCTAACCTCAGAATCATGGATGACAGATCGGCCGTTTTATTGTTGACGTATGCGCGATTGGACGTGTCACAAAACGATGTGAAATTTTTCTTCCAAATCATCTCTGTTTTTGAGATATTGACAAAATTTGAGAAAAAGAAGATCGCATTTTTCTCGGAAACTGTTCCTACAACTTGGCCAAATTTTTTTTCATAGCATCATTGGGACCCAACACATCGACTGTTGGAATATAAAAAAAATCGATGCCGCAAGCGGCATAGACCTGACCGGGACTGGACCGCCGATCGAGGCAGTATAACGGACTTGGATAGCATCCGATCTTGTTCGACCTTCAAACAAACTCTCCCACACCGCAGGATGTACAGGATATGTAGCGAGGATGGACGTTGATCGAGAACATCTTCGAAATCGGACGTCGGACTCGACCAATCGCGCGGAGGAAGGAAGAAGGGAAAAAAAAAAAAAAAAAAAAAGCGCCAATCGGACGTGTCGGATGTCGCGCGTTTCTCGCCCGAACACGTCCCGACAAGTTTCTGAGGTCGGCTATTGTAATCGGACTCCGGCCAGCATCGTTTGGCATTGAGAAACGCTCGACATCTCGATCTATCCGTACACGTGTCCAGCTGTGTGGAGCGACGTGAACGGCAACGCGACATATCGCGCCTCCCTTGCACGAGACCCGACGTCAGCGGAACCAAGACCCGTATGGAAGAGATGCAACAAGTTTCGGACACCCGCCGACCCTGACAATCGAGCGAGTCACTTGCGGAGGACGTGTTTCCATCCGGAACCAACGACATAACTTGGAATGACACGAAGACGACCGACAAGTGGGTGTGGTCGGGACGAGTATGTCATCCGTTGTCGAAAGCGTGCAGCAACATCAACGGCGGATCGATGCTCCGAACACTCCCAACCACATGCCCGATATCGGCCACACAAAGACCGATATCGGAGAGGTGGGACGGAATTCGAACTCCATTTGGCCTGGCGTCCTCACGCCGGGATGCGGCGGGATGATATCTCCAACCGTCGTTCGAGCAACACTTTCGACGATTTCCGAACCGAACGGGCGCCGCGACCGAGTGAGCGCACCCCGGCGTGGACAAGCCTTGTCCCGCCCGACCGACGCCGGGACACGGCGGGATCCCAACTCCAAGTTCACCTTGCAAGCCACTGTAAACCTGTTCCGTCCTGACCTGACCTGACCTGACCCGACCGGGACGCCTGATTTCACAGGAACACCTGACCTGACCTGACCTGACCTGACCTGACCTGACCTGACCTGACCTGACCTGACCTGACCTGACCAAGACACCTGACCTGACCGGGACATCTGACCTGACCCGACCTGACCAAGACACCTGACCTGACCGGGACACCCGAACCGGCCTGACCTGACCTGACCGGGACATCTGACCTGACCTGACCGGGACACCCGACCTGACCTGACCTGACCGGGACATCTGACCTGACCCGACCTGACCAAGACACCTGACCTGACCGGAACACCCGACCTGACCGGGACATCTGACCTGACCTGACCTGACCGGGACACCCGACCTGACCTGACCTGACCGGGACATCTGACCTGACCTGACCATGACACCTGACCTGACCGGGACACCCGACCTGACCTGGACACCTGGACATTTGGAAAAATTGCACAAAATTTGACTGTTTCTTGCTAAATCACCGTGTATTTTGCAGTTTTTCCGGAATATTTCACAGCATGTTCATGCGATTCAGGAACCATCAAGACCATTGTGGAGCACATTTTTTTGCGCGTTCAACGATGTGTCACAATCACCATTCGAAATCAACTTGATGACATGAGATAGCCTTGAGAAAAAGAAAATTTTGTTTCGAACCTGAAAATTTTCGAACAGGTCAAACGGAATTGAACCCAGTTGCCGGACGTTGATCAAGTTCTGTCGTGAACCGAATGGAAGCTAGAAAACTGGCGCATCGGACTGTGAAACAACAAAAAACAATACCACCTCGCGATTGGTGACAAACGGCTGGTAACCGTCAAAATTTTGGAGATTTTACTGGTTTTTTTTTTTTCAAACAGGTCAAACAATTTTTGACCAACTTGTTGAGCTTGCATATATGTGATGGTCACACCAGCTTGTGCGGAAAAATGAACTGAACATTTTGAGATGTCAATGTCACCTATCGATAGAACGAGTGAGGACTCACAAATCTTTGAATTTTTTTTCACTTTTTCGCAGAAACGATATAACCTCAGAATCATGGATGACAGATCAGCCGTTCCATTGTTGACGTATGCGCGATTGGACGTGTCACAAAACGATGTGAGATTTTTTTCCAAATCATCTCTGTTTTTGAGATATTGACAAAATTTGGAGAAAAAGAAAATCGCATTTTTCTCGGAAACTGTTCCTACAACTTGGCCAAATTTTTTTTCATGGCATCATTGGGACCTAACACATCGACTGTTGGAATATAAAAAAAATCGATGCCGCAAGCGGCATAGACCTGACCGGGACTGGACGGCCGATCGAGGCAGTATAACGGACTTGGATAGCATCCGATCTTGTTCGACCTTCAAACAAACTCTCCCACACCGCAGGATGTACAGGATATGTAGCGAGGATGGACGTTGATCGAGAACATCTTCGAAATCGGACGTCGGACTCGACCAATCGCGCGGAGGAAGGAAGAAGGGAAAAAAAAAAAAAAAAAAAAAGCGCAACAATCGGACGTGTCGGATGTCGCGCGTTTCTCGCCCGAACACGTCCCGACAAGTTTCTGAGGTCGGCTATTGTAATCGGACTCCGGCCAGCATCGTTTGGCATTGAGAAACGCCCGACATCTCGATCTATCCGTACACGTGTCCAGCTGTGTGAAGCGACGTGAACGGCAACGCGACATATCGCGCCTCCCTTGCACGAGACCCGACGTCAGCGGAACCAGGACCCGTATGGAAGAGATGCAACAAGTTTCGGACACCCGCCGATCCTGACAATCGAGCGAGTAACTTGCGGAGGACGTGTTTCCATCCGGAACCAACGACATGACTTGGAATGACACGAAGACGACCGACAAGTGGGTGTGGTCGGGACGAGTATGTCATCCGTTGTCGAAAGCGTGCAGCAACATCAACGGCGGATCGATGCTCCGAACATTCCCAACCACATGCCCGATATCGGCCACACAAAGACCGATATCGGAGAGGTGGGACGGAATTCGAACTCCATTTGGCCTGGCGTCCTCACGCCGGGATGCGGCGGGATGATATCTCCAACCGTCGTCCGAGCAACACTTCCGACGATTTCCGAACCGAACGGGCGCCACGACCGAGTGAGCGCACCCCGGCGTGGACAAGCCTTGTCCCGCCCGACCGACGCCGGGACACGGCGGGATCCCAACTCCAAGTTCACCTTGCAAGCCACTGTAAACCTGTTCCGTCCTGACCTGACCTGACCGGGACGTCTGATTTCACAGGAACACCTGACCTGACCTGACCTGACCTGACCTGACCTGACCTGACCTGACCTGACCTGACCAAGACACCTGACCTGACCGGGACATCTGACCTGACCTGACCTGACCAAGACACCTGACCTGACCTGACCTGACCGGGACAGCTGACCTGTCCTGACCTGACCGGGACACCCGAACCGACCTGACCTGACCTGACCGGGACATCTGACCTGACCCGACCTGACCAAGACACCTGACCTGACCGGGACACCCGACCCGACCGGGACATCTGACCTGACCTGACCTGACCGGGACACCCGACCTGACCTGACCTGACCGGGACATCTGACCTGACCTGACCAAGACACCTGACCTGACCGGGACACCCGACCTGACCCGACCTGACCTGGACACCTGGACATTTGGAAAAATTGCACAAAATTTGACTGTTTCTTGCTAAATTACCGTGTATTTTGCAGTTCTTCCGAAATATTTCACAGCATGTTCATGCGATTCAGGAACCATCAAGACCATTGTGGAGCACATTTTTTTGCGCGTTCAACGATGTGTCACGATCACCATTCGAAATCAACTTGATGACATGAGATAGCCTTGAGAGAAAGAAAATTTTGTTTTGAACCTGAAAATTTTCGAACAGGTCAAACGGAATTGAACCCAGTTGCCGGACGTTGATCAAGTTTTGTCGTGAACCAAATGAAAGCCAGAAAACTGGCGCATCAGACTGTGAAACAACAAAAAACAATACCACCTCGCGATTGGTGACAAACGGCTGGTAACCGTCAAAATTTTGGAGATTTTACTGTTTTTTTTTTTTTTTCAAACAGGTCAAACAATCTTTGACCAACTTGTTGAGCTTGCATATATGTGATGGTCACACCAGCTTGTGCGGAAAAATGAACTGAACATTTTGAGGTATCAATGTCACCTATCGATAGAACGAGTGAGGACTCACAAATCTTCGAATTTTTTCT
>CASBRS010000014.1:0-19790 GCA_949128115.1 Anaspis maculata | reverse complement strand
GTAAGTATTTACAGTACTAGTTCAGAAACTACTTTTACTTTCCCGGCCCACCCACGAACACGGAGGGAAAGTATTGTAATCGTGCAGAAAAAAAGTTTTGAGATTTCACCGGATATATCCGTTTTGAGGTCCCCCAAGACGATTAAGACCATTTTCAGATTCAGAATGATGTCTGTCTGTCTGTGTGTGTGTGTGTGTGTGTGTGTGTGTGTGTGTGTGTGTGTGTGTGTGTGTGTGTGTGTGTGTGTGTGTGTGTGTGTGTGTGTGTGTGTGTGTGTGTGTGTGTGTGTGTGTGTGTGTGTGTGTGTGTGTGTGTGTGTGTGTGTGTGTGTGTGTGTGTGTGTGTGTGTGTGTGTGTGTGTGTGTGTGTGTGTGTGTGTGTGTGTGTGTGTGTGTGTGTGTGTGTGTGTGTGTGTGTGTGTGTGTGTGTGTGTGTGTGTGTGTGTGTGTGTGTGTGTGTGTGTGTGTGTGTGTGTGTGTGTGTGTGTGTGTGTGTGTGTGTGTGTGTGTGTGTGTGTGTGTGTGTGTGTGTGTGTGTGTGTGTGTGTGTGTGTGTGTGTGTGTGTGTGTGTGTGTGTGTGTGTGTGTGTGTGTGTGTGTGTGTGTGTGTGTGTGTGTGTGTGTGTGTGTGTGTGTGTGTGTGTGTGTGTGTGTGTGTGTGTGTGTGTGTGTGTGTGTGTGTGTGTGTGTGTGTGTGTGTGTGTGTGTGTGTGTGTGTGTGTGTGTGTGTGTGTGTGTGTGTGTGTGTGTGTGTGTGTGTGTGTGTGTGTGTGTGTGTGTGTGTGTGTGTGTGTGTGTGTGTGTGTGTGTGTGTGTGTGTGTGTGTGTGTGTGTGTGTGTGTGTGTGTGTGTGTGTGTGTGTGTGTGTGTGTGTGTGTGTGTGTGTGTGTGTGTGTGTGTGTGTGTGTGTGTGTGTGTGTGTGTGTGTGTGTGTGTGTGTGTGTGTGTGTGTGTGTGTGTGTGTGTGTGTGTGTGTGTGTGTGTGTGTGTGTGTGTGTGTGTGTGTGTGTGTGTGTGTGTGTGTGTGTGTGTGTGTGTGTGTGTGTGTGTGTGTGTGTGTGTGTGTGTGTGTGTGTGTGTGTGTGTGTGTGTGTGTGTGTGTGTGTGTGTGTGTGTGTGTGTGTGTGTGTGTGTGTGTGTGTGTGTGTGTGTGTGTGTGTGTGTGTGTGTGTGTGTGTGTGTGTGTGTGTGTGTGTGTGTGTGTGTGTGTGTGTGTGTGTGTGTGTGTGTGTGTGTGTGTGTGTGTGTGTGTGTGTGTGTGTGTGTGTGTGTGTGTGTGTGTGTGTGTGTGTGTGTGTGTGTGTGTGTGTGTGTGTGTGTGTGTGTGTGTGTGTGTGTGTGTGTGTGTGTGTGTGTGTGTGTGTGTGTGTGTGTGTGTGTGTGTGTGTGTGTGTGTGTGTGTGTGTGTGTGTGTGTGTGTGTGTGTGTGTGTGTGTGTGTGTGTGTGTGTGTGTGTGTGTGTGTGTGTGTGTGTGTGTGTGTGTGTTTGTACCCCATTAACTGTGGCGACTTGTGCGTGCAACGACCTATGCTGTGGCGTCCGCTCTAGTTGTGGCGTCTTACACACGGTTGCCACAGCAAAAACCTTCACTGTCTCAAAAATAATCACCGCTTAAGGCTAGAACTTATAGAACAGCTTTTATAGAAGCATATTGACTTTGCATATGAAGGAAATCCTCGGATCTTCAAAACTTAGTGGTGTATAAGTGAATTCATCAGGTTGCCACAAGAAATTAGAAGTGCTTTGTGCAAGTTTGGGTATGACACCCATTTGTGACCTCCTGTGCTGAAGCGCCCCCTTGAGTTCACACACTAGTACTAAACCAAGAATATATTCAATGGTGTTGGTTGTTCTTTCGCAATCACACACATAATGCATCAGTGTACTTTTGTGGCACCCACCTGCAAAAAGTCGTAGAAAATTCAGATTTTTCAAAATCACCAACCTGAGCATAAAAAGATATTTCCAAACGTACCCCCTTTGTCCCCACTCACCCCCTTCGACTCCACTCACCCCCTCTCAAAATGACAAATATAATCACCTGCTTTGAGTACGTCAAATTGAAGACATCAAATTCTCTTTGTGAGAAAAATATTATAATTTTTTTTTGTTCAACCCCCCTTTTGCCCCACCCACCCTTAAGTTCCAAATTTCAAATGGCACCACGTACTTCTGATTAACCAGATTGAAGAGTCTTGAATTCTCTTTCTGAGAAAAATATAAAAATCATCAATCACCCCCTGTCGTCCCCACCCTACCCCTACTTATAAAATTTCATGTATATTAATCTACTTTGTGGTACATCAAATTGAAAACATCAAATTCTCTTTGTGAGGAAAATATTATAAATTTTTTTGATCAACCCCCCTTTTGCCCCATCTACCCTTACATTCAAAATATCAAATGGTATCACGTGCTTTTTGGTTCCTCAGGTTGAACACTCTTTCTGGGAAAATTATAAAAATTTGTAATAACCCCCTTTTGCCCCCCCTGATTTAAAATTTCATGTAGAATAATCTATTTCGTGATACATCAAATTGAAGACATCAAATTCTCTTTGTGAGAAAAATATTATAATTTTTTTTGTTCAACCCCCCTTTTGTCCCACCCACCCTTAACTTCCAAATTTGAAATGGCACCACGTACTTCTGATTAACCCGATTGAAAAGTCTTGAATTCCCTTTCTGAGAAAAATATAAAAATTATCAATCACCCCCTGTCGTCCCCACCCACCCCTACTTAAAAAACTTCATGTATATTGAACTACTTTGTGGTACATCAAATTGAAAACATCAAATTCTCCTTGTGAGAAAAATATTATAAATTTTTTTGATCAACCCCCCTTTTGCCTCATCTACCCTTACATTCAAAATATCAAATGGTATCACGTGCTTTTTGGTTCCCCAGGTTGAACTCTCTTTCTGAGAAAATTATAAAAATTATTAATAACCCCCTTTTGCCCTCACTCCCCCCTAATTTAAAATTTCATGTAGAATAATCTATTTCGTGATACATCAAATTGAAGACATCAAATTCTCTTTGTGAGAAATATATCATAATTTTTTTTGTTCAACCCCCCTTTTGTCCCACCCACCCTTAACTTCCAAATTTTAAATGGCACCACGTACTTCTGATTAACCAGATTAAAGAGTCTTGAATTCTCTTTCTGAGAAAAATATAAAAATTATCAATCACCCCCTGTCGTCCCCACCCACCCCTACTTAAAATACTTCATGTATATTGAAAAAAACTGAAAATTGCAAATTGAAAACATCAAATTCTCTTTATGAGAAAAATATTATGAATTTTTTTGATCAACCCCCCTTTTGCCCCATCTACCCTTACATTCTAAATATCAAATGGTATCACGTGCTTTTTGGTTCCCCAGGTTGAACTCTCTTTCTGAGAAAATTATAAAAATTATTAATAACCCCCTTTTGCCCCCACTCCCCCCTAATTTAAAATTTCATGTAGAATAATCTATTTCGTGATACATCAAATTGAAGACATCAAATTCTCTTTGTGAGAAATATATTATAATTTTTTTTGTTCAACCCCCCTTTTGTCCCACCCACCCTTAACTTCCAAATTTTAAATGGCACCACGTACTTCTGATTAACCAGATTAAAGAGTCTTGAATTCTCTTTCTGAGAAAAATATAAAAATTATCAATCACCCCCTGTCGTCCCCACCCACCCCTACTTAAAATACTTCATGTATATTGAAAAAAACTGAAAATTGCAAATTGAAAACATCAAATTCTCTTTATGAGAAAAATATTATAAATTTTTTTGATCAACCCCCCTTTTGCCCCATCTACCCTTACATTCTAAATATCAAATGGTATCACGTGCTTTTTGGTTCCCCAGGTTGAACTCTCTTTCTGAAAAAATTATAAAAATTAGTAATAACCCCCTTCTGTCCCCACCCACCCTTAATTTAAAATTTTATGTAGAGTAATCTACTTCGTGAAACATCAAATTGAAGACATCAAATTTTATTTGTGGTACAAATATCATGAATTTTTTTGATCAACCCCCTTTTTGGCCCACCCACACTCAACTTCTAAATTTCAAATGGAACCACGTACTTTCGGTTCACTAGATTGAAGAGGATTGAGTTCTTTTTCTGATGAAAATATAAGAATTTATAATTACTCTCTTTTGTCCCCACCCACCCACTTTAATATTTCATGTAGAATAATGAACTTTGTGATACATCAATCAGAAAAAATCATATTCTCTTTGTGAGAAAAACATTTTTTTTCTATTAACCCCTCTTTTGCCCCACCCACCCTTGATTTCCAAATTTCAAATGGAACCACGTACTTTTGCATGGTTCACCAGATTGAAGAGAATTGAATTCTCTTTCTGAGAAAAATATAAAACTTATTTATCACATCCTGTTGTCCCCCCCCACACACCCACTTGAAAAAATTCATGTAGGCTTATCTACTTTGTGGTACATCAAATTGAAAACATCAAATTCTCTTTGTGAAAAAAATATTCAAACACCCTTAGCTTTCAAATGAAACCACGTACTTCTCGGTTCATCCGATTGAAGAGAATTGAATTCTCTTTCTAAGAATATAAAAAATATTAATCACCCCTTCTCGTCTTCACCCACCCTTACTTTAAAAACTCATGTAGGATAATTTACTTTGTGATAAATCAAATTGAAAACATCAAATTTTCTTTGTGAGAAAAATATTATAATTTTTTTTAATCAACCCCCCTTTTGCTCTATCCACTCTTTTAAGTTCCAACTAAAAATGATAACTGACACGTACTTTTTGTTTCACCAGATTAGAGAGGATTGAATTCTTTTTCCAAGAAAAATATAAAAATTATCAATCATCCCCTTTGGTCCCTACCCACCCTTTTACTTTAAAATTTCAAATGAAACCACCTACCTTGTGATACATCAGAAGATAATTGTACTGAGAGAAATATTCTAAAAATTTTCAATTTTCCCCTTTTGCCCCCACCGACCTCTATTTTACAATTTCAAGTAGAAACATCTATAATATGCTGTTCTTCACGTTGCAAATTCAGCACTAGAACTTTTGGAATCAAAAACAAAGTGATAAGTTAGAGGGCTACGGCTACGGCTGATGGGACCTGCAAAGTTTTGGCGCAAATCTATCAGGGCCCATCAGCCGTATACCTTTCCAGCTTTTCACTTTATTTTTGATTAAAAAATTTCTTGTGCTGAATTTGCAACGTGAACGGGCATTACTTTGTGGTACTTACATCAAATTGAACAAAATTATTATCTTTTTTGTTGAGGAAAATATTATGAATATTTCTTATTACCCCCCTTTTGCCCTCACCCACCTCAACTTTGAAACTTCAACTAGAATTAGGTGCCTGCGGTACGCAAAAAAAAAGTGGCATTTGATGATACAAGCAAGCCATTTTGCACAGTTGTTGTCCAAACCCATTAGAAAGTTTTGACCCGCAGCACCTAAAAAATGTTCCCTTAGGACTCGAGATTTTAGAGGGCAAAGGGGACCCCATGAAAAAATCTAAAACATTTTAAATAAAGCCTGATTAGTGAATCTCAGTGTCAACATAAGCATACACTGTCATTTTCAAAATTAGGTTAAAAATAAAAGAGTCATTTTTGAGCGTCATACAATATATTTTATCAATATCAGAGTACAAAACATGTAACCCACAACCTGTATAGTAATTATATTTAAATAAACCGTCACAACGAAATTGGTGAAAATGTGATTAGGAAATGCCGAGTTTACAATAGAGTATTATATTTTGAAAAAAATATTTTGTTTTCGATGGGAACAGAAGCTACATTGAAAAATAACTGACCCATATTTTTTTGTTTAGCCAGAAATCTAATCGTTTGGCCGCAATAAATAAACGAAACTCTTAAATTCTTACTAGTTCTGACGTCATTTACAAAGGCAGTCACAAGTAGTTGATCTTCTTTTATCGATTACGCCCAAACGATTCGATTTTCGACCGAATAAAAAAATACGGGTCAATTATTTTTCGATGTAGTTTCCATTTCGACAAAAAAACATTCTAGTATAATACTCCATTACGTTAATTTCACAGGGTGTCCATATGTCCATGGTTATGTTTTTTGCTCTGCTATTGATAAAAAAATATTGTATGAAACTCAAATGACTTCTTTTACTTTGAATAATATTTTGAAAATGACAGTGTATGTCATGAGTGTATGCTTATGTTGCCAATGACATTGGTGAAACATTTACGTAAAACATCAAACACGACAAATTATCCTACCCGTAGTTTAGGAGGATATCTTGAATAATATTTCCAACATGTCAAAAAATGCGCCAATATTTCCAATAAAATTTAAAAAAAAGTTCAACTCTACGCGCATTCGTTCTCGAATTATCGATTTTCAACTTTCGGAATTAATAACCCTGTACAAAAATGACCAGAAGGGGGATGATATCGTAACCATGGTAATTACGATGTGACATGAAGTTACTGATGTTACGTCAAGATCCCCGAATTGGTAAACGCATCGTATCCGCCACAGCATGCTTCATTTCAACCCATTCCAAAAGCGAATGCTGGCGTCCACCGGGTGGCAGCCCCCTTGGGGGTCGTTGGGGTGAATTTTTTCGTGGGAAGGTGTATTAAAGTGAGTTTATGCATATCTGCCTTTACGTCAATAATATGGCCAATAAGAGAATTGCAATAAAAAAATGTTAATTTTTGAAAAAATCACATAGCCTTTGAAAAGAAAGAAATATTTGAAAATTAAAAAACCATTTCGGGATATTATTGCTACCTTTCAAAAAACGATATTATAAATAATCTACAATTTTTTTTAGAAAAGTGACACAACGTTGACAATTTACCCTTTTGACCCTCTTCCTTTTGGCGCACTGTATATCATGTACATTTTCAATTATGAAACTATCCTTTACATCATCACGTAGCCGAAGTAGGCCCTATCTGGCGTTGTCTTCCTTTTTGAAATCGGAGAATTTTTGTTCGAGATATTCCCATTTTACAAAATGCGGAAATTTTCATTACCCCTATTCACTTTTGAGCAGTTTATAAAGGTATGTATGTACCTACATGGAAGAAAGGGATAGTACAGAAACTTGGATTTGAGCCAAAGCAACAATACTTAATTATTACCATTTAAAACAAAAATAGAGTAATACTTATACACACTTCTTTCCATTCGATCGATAACTTACTATATGGCTCTCCATACACACAACCATAACTTAATTTGCTGTGGCACCTTCGCCTCGATGCACAATATTCAGTCCTATAACCCAATTATGGCAACTTCGTCATAAGGTAGGGATATAGGAATATTTCGTTTTATTTGATTATTGCGCATGCATCAAAGACAAATTAAAATAAAATCGTCAATTGAAAATACGTTAAATAAAATGTACCCACTCAAGACAACATCAACCACAAAGTAAGTAGGTAAGCCTTTTCTACCGTCTATTTAATGGACATTGGAAATGAAAAATAGAGAAGTGAACTAGTGCATGTTGGCAACACTGGTTGAAAGTTCGCGCTCAATTAGCCTATTGGCTAGTTCGTCGTGCTCATGAGCTGTGCCCTGTGCCGTTACTGCCGTTGACTGTTTGCTGCTGAAGTATTTAGCACCTAGCAGGAAGTTAAAGCAGAGCCGTTGAAGTTCGCACCAGGCCATTTTGTTGGATCCTGATTCAATTCCTGTATGTGAATGTGTGTATTCAATGAATGCTGGGATTTGAATCGCTCTGGGTCGTGCAATGTAGTTCTACATAAATATTTTATTTTCATTTTTGCCTCAATTAAAATTCAAGTTCAAAATTACATTTGAACTCAATCATGTTGTCTTCATGTATTTTTTCTATTTTATTTTCATTTTTGCATTAAAATTACAGTAGAATCAAGCTTAGTCTATGTATTTATTTTCTTACAATCAAGCTTACAATGTATTGTTTACCCAGCGTATATTTCTATCACTTCTCATTTTTAACTTGACATTCAAGCTCAATTATGTTCAGTCTGCATCGACTTTTTCGCTTATATAAATTGTTTACCCGATGTACTTCTATTTTGTTCTAATTTGTGCCTCAACATTCAAGCTCAATAACTATGTTCTTGTTAAGTCATCATGCATTTTCCCTTTGTTACATGTATTGTTTGCCTAGAGTGTATTTCTATTTTATTCTTATTTTGCTCAAAATTTAAGAACCTACCTAATCAAGTTCGGTTCTTAATGTATTTTTTATGTTACATGTATTGTTTGCCAAGCGTGTATTTCTATATTATTTTTATTTTTACCTCAAAGACTAGTCTTTAATGTATCTGTTCTCGTTTACTAGGTATGATTGTTTGCCCAATGTATTTCTACTTTGTTCGAAGTTGTGCATCAACATTCAAGTTCAATTATGGTCACTCTTCATGTATTTTTTTTACTTAACATTCAAACTGAATTATGTTCAGTCTGCATCTACTTTTTCTCTTTTATATATAGTTTACCCGATGTATTTCTATTTTATTCTAATTTGTGCCTCAACATTCAAGCTCAATAACTATGTTCTTGTTAAGTCATCATGCATTTTCCCTTTGTTACATGTATTGTTTGCCTAGAGTGTATTTCTATTTTATTCTTATTTTGCCTCAAAATTCAAGAACCTACCTAATCAAGTTCGGTTCTTAATGTATTTTTTATGTTACATGTATTGTTTGCCAAGCGTGTATTTCTATATTATTTTTATTTTTACCTCAAAGACTAGTCTTTAATGTATCTGTTCTCGTTTACTAGATATGATTGTTTGCCCAATGTATTTCTACTTTGTTCGAAGTTGTGCATCAACATTCAAGTTCAATTATGGTCACTCTTCATGTATTTTTTTTTACTTAACATTCAAACTGAATTATGCTCAGTCTGCATCTACTTTTTCTCTTTTATATATTGTTTACCCGATGTATTTCTATTTTGTTCTAATTTGTGCCTCAACATTCAAGCTCGATAACTATGTTCTTGTTCAGTCATCATGCATTTTCCCTCTGTTACATGTGTTGTTTGCCAAGCGTGTATTCTATATTATTTTCATTTTTACCTCAAAGGCCAATCAGTAATGCAGCTGTTCTCGTTCACTATGATTGTTTGCCCAATGTATTTCTATTTTGTTCTAAGTTGTGCCTCAACAATCTAGTTCAAATATGTTCACTCTTGCAAAATATTTCTATTTTATTGTTATTTTTGCCTCAAAATTACACTATCATGTTCAGAATAGTTTTTTTTTTCCATTACATTTTTATATTGCTATACAATACAATAATATTATGTAGAAGTAGATAAATATAGATAGGTAACTTTTTTTATTATAGACTATAGACCCCATAGCCTATGACGTTTCCAATTACATCTTTAGTTTTGAAATGTTCATGAAATATCAAGGACTAGGTTCTTTTCCTATCTTTTGCACCTAACCTTGACTGAACTGCACTTCCGGAAATAATCGGAAGAGCCATCAACATTTGATTTTCAAATACGACACCATATTGTTTAATATTAGCATTAGGATAGATATTATATCTCCGCGAGATTCCCTATCAAACATAAAAAGGCCTCTCTAAATCAAGGAGTTTAAAAATTTGCCCCTCCCCTCTTCCCCGGTTTCAAGGATGTGAGGGATTAAGTGTCATGGAATTTTCTTGTCCCCGCGAATTCTCTTATCCAACCGAAAAATGCCGGTTTAGATCGGAGCTACTTGGAAAAAGGGGGTGGTTTTTGAAAGAGTGGAGTGAGGTGGGGGTTGCTGGGGAATTTGTGCAAGGCATATACTTAGGAGATTTTCTCTCCGCAAGTTTCCCTATCAAACAAAAAAAGGCTGCTCTAAATCGAAGAGGTTAAAAAATTTGCCCCTTTCCCCTTCCCCTGTTCACGGATGTAGGGGATGGAAAGTGTCATGGAATTTTCTTGTCCCCGCGAATTCTTCTATCCACCCGAAAAATGCCGGTTCAGATCGGAGATAGGTACTTAAGAAAAGAGGGTAGTTTGAAGGAGTGGGGTGATGCGGGAGTTGGTGGAATTTGTGAAAGGTTTATAGAAGATTTTATCTCCGTGAGTTTCCTCTTGAATAAAACACTAAAAGGCCAAGGGGGTAGTTTTGAAAGGGTAAGGTGGGGTGCGGGTTGGTTGAATTTGTGCAAGGTATTATGCGAGTTTTCTCCCCGCGCGTTCCTCTCTCAAACACAAAAAATCCGCTCAAAATCAGATAAATAAAAACTTTTTGCCCCCCCCCCCCTCACTCGGTTTTGCGAGAGGGGAAAGGGACATTGAGTTTTCTTCTCTTCAAGAGTTCCTCTATCCTAACCGAGAAATTCCGGTTAAGATCGGAGATTCTTGGGAAAAGGGGGTAGTTTTGAAGGGGTGGGGCGGAGTGGGTGTTGGTTGAATTTGTAAAAGGTACAAAAGAGGTTTTCTCCCCTTGAACTTGTCTATTTAACATAACAATTCTCTTGAAATCATAGAAATTAAAACTGTTCACTCTCTCACCTGGTTTCGGGGGGGGGGGGGATGTTGAGAAACATTGAGTTATCTTCTCTTCGCAAGTTCCTTCATCCAACCGAGAAATTCCGGTTCAGATCGGAGCAACTTGGAAAAGGCGGTAGTTTTGAAGGAGTGGGGGTTGGTTGAATTCGTGCAAGATACATGGGAATGTGTACAAGGGAGTGTGTGTAAATGGGGCTATCAGCCAGTCTAAACAGATTCAAAATCTTCCAAAGCAATCCAAAACTGTCGCGCTTTGAAAATTGTTAAAAATATCGACATAATCACTTAGACACTATAGACAAGACACCTTTGATACACAAACTATACACCGAATTTTGACGTCTTCGATACACAAACTATACACCGAATTTTGGCGTCTTCGATGCACAAACTATACACCGAATTCTGGCGTCTTGGATGCACAAAAACTTGACACCTAATTGTGGCAGCGACGCCACTAGTTTGTTATATGCACGAATATTCGGGGACATGCTGCGCCGCCCCCATGGAGTGTATAACCAAATGGGTCAGTTTTACGGGTTGCTAACGCAAAGGGGTACCCAACCTACATGGTTTCATCAAAGCTGCCACAATTTGGTTTGATGCACGGTTGCCACAAACCTACACCGGCGGGTATGTGTGTGTGTGTGTGTGTGTGTGTGTGTGTGTGTGTGTGTGTGTGTGTGTGTGTGTGTGTGTGTGTGTGTGTGTGTGTGTGTGTGTGTGTGTGTGTGTGTGTGTGTGTGTGTGTGTGTGTGTGTGTGTGTGTGTGTGTGTGTGTGTGTGTGTGTGTGTGTGTGTGTGTGTGTGTGTGTGTGTGTGTGTGTGTGTGTGTGTGTGTGTGTGTGTGTGTGTGTGTGTGTGTGTGTGTGTGTGTGTGTGTGTGTGTGTGTGTGTGTGTGTGTGTGTGTGTGTGTGTGTGTGTGTGTGTGTGTGTGTGTGTGTGTGTGTGTGTGTGTGTGTGTGTGTGTGTGTGTGTGTGTGTGTGTGTGTGTGTGTGTGTGTGTGTGTGTGTGTGTGTGTGTGTGTGTGTGTGTGTGTGTGTGTGTGTGTGTGTGTGTGTGTGTGTGTGTGTGTGTGTGTGTGTGTGTGTGTGTGTGTGTGTGTGTGTGTGTGTGTGTGTGTGTGTGTGTGTGTGTGTGTGTGTGTGTGTGTGTGTGTGTGTGTGTGTGTGTGTGTGTGTGTGTGTGTGTGTGTGTGTGTGTGTGTGTGTGTGTGTGTGTGTGTGTGTGTGTGTGTGTGTGTGTGTGTGTGTGTGTGTGTGTGTGTGTGTGTGTGTGTGTGTGTGTGTGTGTGTGTGTGTGTGTGTGTGTGTGTGTGTGTGTGTGTGTGTGTGTGTGTGTGTGTGTGTGTGTGTGTGTGTGTGTGTGTGTGTGTGTGTGTGTGTGTGTGTGTGTGTGTGTGTGTGTGTGTGTGTGTGTGTGTGTGTGTGTGTGTGTGTGTGTGTGTGTGTGTGTGTGTGTGTGTGTGTGTGTGTGTGTGTGTGTGTGTGTGTGTGTGTGTGTGTGTGTGTGTGTGTGTGTGTGTGTGTGTGTGTGTGTGTGTGTGTGTGTGTGTGTGTGTGTGTGTGTGTGTGTGTGTGTGTGTGTGTGTGTGTGTGTGTGTGTGTGTGTGTGTGTGTGTGTGTGTGTGTGTGTGTGTGTGTGTGTGTGTGTGTGTGTGTGTGTGTGTGTGTGTGTGTGTGTGTGTGTGTGTGTGTGTGTGTGTGTGTGTGTGTGTGTGTGTGTGTGTGTGTGTGTGTGTGTGTGTGTGTGTGTTTGTACCCCATTAACTGTGGCGACTTGTGCGTGCAACGACCTATGCTGTGGCGTCCGCTCTAGTTGTGGCGTCTTACACACGGTTGCCACAGCAAAAACCTTCACTGTCTCAAAAATAATCACCGCTTAAGGCTAGAACTTATAGAACAGCTTTTATAGAAGCATATTGACTTTGCATATGAAGGAAATCCTCGGATCTTCAAAACTTAGTGGTGTATAAGTGAATTCATCAGGTTGCCACAAGAAATTAGAAGTGCTTTGTGCAAGTTTGGGTATGACACCCATTTGTGACCTCCTGTGCTGAAGCGCCCCCTTGAGTTCACACACTAGTACTAAACCAAGAATATATTCAATGGTGTTGGTTGTTCTTTCGCAATCTGCACACACACATAATGCATCAGTGTACTTTTGTGGCACCCACCTGCAAAAAGTCGTAGAAAATTCAGATTTTTTAAAATCACCAACCTGAGCATAAAAAGATATTTCCAAACGTACCCCCTTTGTCCCCACTCACCCCCTTCGACTCCACTCACCCCCTCTCAAAATGACAAATATAATCACCTGCTTTGAGTACGTCAAATTGAAGACATCAAATTCTCTTTGTGAGAAAAATATTATAATTTTTTTTTGTTCAACCCCCCTTTTGCCCCATCCACCCTTAAGTTCCAAATTTCAAATGGCACCACGTACTTCTGATTAACCAGATTGAAGAATCTTGAATTCTCTTTCTGAGAAAAATATAAAAATCATCAATCACCCCCTGTCGTCCCCACCCTACCCCTACTTATAAAATTTCATGTATATTAATCTACTTTGTGGTACATCAGATTGAAAACATCAAATTCTCTTTGTGAGAAAAATATTATAAATTTTTTTGATCAACCCCCCTTTTGCCCCATCTACCCTTACATTCAAAATATCAAATGGTATCACGTGCTTTTTGGTTCCCCAGGTTGAACACTCTTTCTGAGAAAATCATAAAAATTTGTAATAACCCCCTTTTGCCCCCCCTGATTTAAAATTTCATGTACAATAATCTATTTCGTGATACATCAAATTGAAGACATCAAATTCTCTTTGTGAGAAAAATATTATAATTTTTTTTGTTCAACCCCCCTTTTGTCCCACTCACCCTCAACTTCCAAATTTGAAATGGCACCACGTACTTCTGATTAACCCGATTGAAAAATCTTGAATTCCCTTTCTGAGAAAAATATAAAAATTATCAATCACCCCCTGTCGTCCCCACCCACCCCTACTTAAAAAACTTCATGTATATTGAACTACTTTGTGGTACATCAAATTGAAAACATCAAATTCTCCTTGTGAGAAAAATATTATAAATTTTTTTGATCAGCCCCCCTTTTGCCCCATCTACCCTTACATTCAAAATATCAAATGGTATCACGTGCTTTTTGGTTCCCCAGATTGAACTCTCTTTCTGAGAAAATTATAAAAATTATTAATAACCCCCTTTTGCCCCCACCCCCCCCCCTAATTTAAAATTTCATGTAGAATAATCTATTTCGTGATACATCAAATTGAAGACATCAAATTCTCTTTGTGAGAAATATATTATAATTTTTTTTGTTCAACCCCCCTTTTGTCCCACCCACCCTTAACTTCCAAATTTTAAATGGCACCACGTACTTCTGATTAACCAGATTGAAGAGTCTTGAATTCTCTTTCTGAGAAAAATATAGAAATTATCAATCACCCCCTGTCGTCCCCACCCACCCCTACTTAAAAAACTTCATGTATATTGAAAAAAACTGAAAATTGCAAATTGAAAACATCAAATTCTCTTTATGAGAAAAATATTATAAATTTTTTTGATCAACCCCCCTTTTGCCCCATCTACCCTTACATTCTAAATATCAAATGGTATCACGTGCTTTTTGGTTCCCCAGGTTGAACTCTCTTTCTGAAAAAATTATAAAAATTAGTAATAACCCCCTTCTGTCCCCACCCACCCTTAATTTGAAATTTCATGTAGAGTAATCTACTTCGTGATACATCAAATTGAAGACATCAAATTTTATTTGTGGGAAAAATATCATGAATTTTTTTGATCAACCCCCTTTTTGGCCCACCCACACTCAACTTCTAAATTTCAAATGGAACCACGTACTTTCGGTTCACTAGATTGAAGAGGATTGAGTTCTTTTTCTGATGAAAATATAAGAATTTATAATTACTCTCTTTCGTCCCCACCCACCCACTTTAATATTTCATGTAGAATAATGAACTTTGTGATACATCAATCAGAAAAAATCATATTCTCTTTGTGAGAAAAACATTTTTTTTCTATTAACCCCTCTTTTGCCCCACCCACCCTTGATTTCCAAATTTCAAATGGAACCACGTACTTTTGCATGGTTCACCAGATTGAAGAGAATTGAATTCTCTTTCTGAGAAAAATATTAAACTTATTTATCACATCCTGTTGTCCCCCCTCCCACACCCACTTGAAAAAATTCATGTAGGCTTATCTACTTTGTGGTACATCAAATTGAAAACATCAAATTCTCTTTGTGAAAAAAATATTCAAACACCCTTAGCTTTCAAATGAAACCACGTACTTCTCGGTTCATCCGATTGAAGAGAATTGAATTCTCTTTCTGAGAAGAATATAAAAAATATTAATCACCCCTTCTCGTCTTCACCCACCCTCACTTTAAAAACTCATGTAGGATAATTTACTTTGTGATAAATCAAATTGAAAACATCAAATTTTCTTTGTGAGAAAAATATTATAATTTTTTTTAATCAACCCCCCCTTTTGCTCTATCCACTCTTTTAAGTTCCAACTAAAAATGATAACTGACACGTACTTTTTGTTTCACTAGATTAGAGAGGATTGAATTCTTTTTCCAAGAAAAATATAAAAATTATCAATCATCCCCTTTGGTCCCTACCCACCCTTTTACTTTAAAATTTCAAATGAAACCACCTACCTTGTGATACATCAGAAGAGAATTGTACTGAGAAAAATATTCTAAAAATTTTCAATTTTCCCCTTTTGCCCCCACCGACCTCTATTTTACAATTTCAAGTAGAAACATCTATAATATGCTGTTCTTCACGTTGCAAATTCAGCACTAGAACTTTTGGAATTAAAAACAAAGTGATAAGTTAGAGGGCTACGGCTACGGCTGATGGGACCTGCAAAGTTTTGGCGCAAATCTATCAGGGCCCATCAGCCGTATACCTTTCCAGATTTTCACTTTATTTTTGATTAAAAAATTTCTTGTGCTGAATTTGCAACGTTAACGGGCATTACTTTGTGGTACTTACATCAAATTGAACAAAATTATTATCTTTTTTGTTGAGGAAAATATTATGAATATTTCTTATTACCCCCCTTTTGCCCTCACCCACCTCAACTTTGAAACTTCAACTAGAATTAGGTGCCTGCGGTACGCAAAAAAAAAGTGGCATTTGATGATACAAGCAAGCCATTTTGCACAGTTGTTGTCCACACCCATTAGAAAGTTTTGACCCGCAGCACCTAAAAAATGTTCCCTTAGGACTCGAGATTTTAGAGGGCAAAGGGGACCCCATGAAAAAATCTAAAACATTTTAAATAAAGCCTGATTAGTGAATCTCAGTGTCAACATAAGCATACACTGTCATTTTCAAAATTAGGTTAAAAATAAAAGAGTCATTTTTGAGCGTCATACAATATATTTTATCAATATCAGAGTACAAAACATGTAACCCACAACCTGTATAGTAATTATATTTAAATAAACCGTCACAACGAAATTGGTGAAAATGTGATTAGGAAATGCCGAGTTTACAATAGAGTATTATATTTTGAAAAAAATATTTTGTTTTCGATGGGAACAGAAACTACATTGAAAAATAACTGACCCATATTTTTTTGTTTAGCCAGAAATCGAATCGTTTGGCCGCAATAAATAAACGAAACTCTTAAATTCTTACTAGTTCTGACGTCATTTACAAAGGCAGTCACAAGTAGTTGATCTTCTTTTATCGATTACGCCCAAACGATTCGATTTTCGACCGAATAAAAAAATACGGGTCAATTATTTTTCGATGTAGTTTCCATTTCGACAAAAAAACATTCTAGTATAATACTCCATTACGTTAATTTCACAGGGTGTCCATATGTCCATGGTTATGTTTTATGCTCTGCTATTGATAAAAAAATATTGTATGAAACTCAAATGACTCCTTTTACTTTGAATAATATTTTGAAAATGACAGTGTATGCCATGAGTGTATGCTTATGTTGCCAATGACATTGGTGAAACATTTACGTAAAACATCAAACACGACAAATTATCCTACCCGTAGTTTAGGAGGATATCTTAAATAATATTTCCAACATGTCAAAAAATGCGCCAATATTTCCAATAAAATTTAAAAAAAAAAGTTCAACTCTACGCGCATTCGTTCTCGAATTATCGATTTTCAACATTCGGAATTAATAACCCTGTACAAAAATGACCAGAAGGGGGGTGATATCGTAACCATGGTAATTACGATGTGACATGAAGTTACTGATGTTACGTCAAGATCCCCGAATTGGTAAACGCATCGTATCCGCCACAGCATGCTTCATTTCAACCCATTCCAAAAGCGAATGCTGGCGTCCACCGGGTGGCAGCCCCCTTGGGGGTCGTTGGGGTGAATTTTTTCGTGGGAAGGTGTATTAAAGTGAGTTTATGCATATCTGCCAAATTTACGTCAATAATATGGCCAATAAGAGAATTGCAATAAAAAAATGTTAATTTTTGAAAAAATCACATAGCCTTTGAAAAGAAAGAAATATTTGAAAATTAAAAAACCATTTCGGGATATTATTGCTACCTTTCAAAAAACAATATTATAAATAATCTACAATTTTTTTTAGAAAAGTGACACAACGTTGACAATTTACCCTTTTGACCCTCTTCCTTTTGGCGCACTGTATATCATGTACATTTTCAATTACGAAACTATCCTTTACATCATCACGTAGCCGAAGTAGGCCCTATCTGGCGTTGTCTTCCTTTTTGAAATCGGAGAATTTTTGTTCGAGATATTCCCATTTTACAAAATGCGGAAATTTTCATTACCCCTATTCACTTTTGAGCAGTTTATAAAGGTATGTATGTACCTACATGGAAGAAAGGGATAGTACAGAAACTTGAATTTGAGCCAAAGCAACAATACTCGCAACAATACTTAATTATTACCATTTAAAACAAAAATAGAGTAATACTTATACACACTTCTTTCCATTCGATCTTCCGGAAATAATCGGAAGAGCCATCAACATTTGATTTTCAAATACGACACCATATTGTTTAATATTAGCATTAGGATAGATATTATATCTCCGCGAGATTCCCTATCAAACATAAAAAGGCCTCTCTAAATCAAGGAGTTTAAAAATTTGCCCCTCCCCTCTTCCCCGGTTTCAAGGATGTGAGGGATTGAGTGTCATGGAATTTTCTTGTCCCCGCGAATTCTCTTATCCAACCGAAAAATGCCGGTTTAGATCGGAGCTACTTGGAAAAAGGGGGTGGTTTTTGAAAGAGTGGAGTGAGGTGGGGGTTGCTGGGGAATTTGTGCAAGGCATATACTTAGGAGATTTTCTCTCCGCAAGTTTCCCTATCAAACAAAAAAAGGCTGCTCTAAATCGAAGAGGTTAAAAAATTTGCCCCTTTCCCCTTCCCCTGTTCACGGATGTGGGGGATGGTAAGTGTCATGGAATTTTCTTGTCCCCGCGAATTCTTCTATCCACCCGAAAAATGCCGGTTCAGATCGGAGATAGGTACTTAAGAAAAGAGGGTAATTGAAGGAGTGGGGTGATGCGGGAGTTGGTGGAATTTGTGAAAGGTTTATAGAAGATTTTATCTCCGTGAGTTTCCTCTTGAATAAAACACTAAAAGGCCAAGGGGGTAGTTTTGAAAGGGTAAGGTGGGGTGCGGGTTGGTTGAATTTGTGCAAGGTATTATGCGAGTTTTCTCCCCGCGCGTTCCTCTCAAACACAAAAAATCCGCTCAAAATCAGAGAAATAAAAACTTTTTGCCCCCCCCCTCCCTCACTCGGTTTTGCGAGAGGGGAAAGGGACATTGAGTTTTCTTCTCTTCAAGAGTTCCTCTATCCTGACCGAGAAATTCCGGTTAAGATCGGAGATTCTTGGGAAAAGGGGGTAGTTTTGAAGGGGTGGGGCGGAGTGGGTGTTGGTTGAATTTGTAAAAGGTACAAAAGAGGTTTTCCTCCCGCGAACTTCTCTATTTAACATAACAATTCTCTTGAAATCATAGAAATTAAAACTGTTCACTCTCTCACCTGGTTTCGGGGGGGGGGGATGTTGAGAAACATTGAGTTATCTTCTCTTCGCAAGTTCCTTCATCCAACCGAGAAATTCCGGTTCAGATCGGAGCAACTTGGAAAAGGCGGTAGTTTTGAAGGAGTGGGGGTTGGTTGAATTCGTGCAAGATACATGGGAATGTGTACAAGGGAGTGTGTGTAAATGGGGCTATCAGCCAGTCTAAACAGATTCAAAATCTTCCAAAGCAATCCAAAACTGTCGCGCTTTGAAAATTGTTAAAAATATCGACATAATCACTTAGACACTATAGACAAGACACCTTTGATACACAAACTATACACCGAATTTTGACGTCTTCGATACACAAACTATACACCGAATTTTGGCGTCTTCGATGCACAAACTATACACCGAATTCTGGCGTCTTGGATGCACAAAAACTTGACACCTAATTGTGGCAGCGACGCCACTAGTTTGTTATATGCACGAATATTCGGGGACATGCTGCGCCACCCCCATGGAGTGTATAACCAAATGGGTCAGTTTTACGGGTTGCTAACGCAAAGGAGTACCCAACCTACATGGTTTCATCAAAGCTGCCACAATTTGGTTTGATGCACGGTTGCCACAAACCTACACCGGCGGGTATGTGTGTGTGTGTGTGTGTGTGTGTGTGTGTGTGTGTGTGTGTGTGTGTGTGTGTGTGTGTGTGTGTGTGTGTGTGTGTGTGTGTGTGTGTGTGTGTGTGTGTGTGTGTGTGTGTGTGTGTGTGTGTGTGTGTGTGTGTGTGTGTGTGTGTGTGTGTGTGTGTGTGTGTGTGTGTGTGTGTGTGTGTGTGTGTGTGTGTGTGTGTGTGTGTGTGTGTGTGTGTGTGTGTGTGTGTGTGTGTGTGTGTGTGTGTGTGTGTGTGTGTGTGTGTGTGTGTGTGTGTGTGTGTGTGTGTGTGTGTGTGTGTGTGTGTGTGTGTGTGTGTGTGTGTGTGTGTGTGTGTGTGTGTGTGTGTGTGTGTGTGTGTGTGTGTGTGTGTGTGTGTGTGTGTGTGTGTGTGTGTGTGTGTGTGTGTGTGTGTGTGTGTGTGTGTGTGTGTGTGTGTGTGTGTGTGTGTGTGTGTGTGTGTGTGTGTGTGTGTGTGTGTGTGTGTGTGTGTGTGTGTGTGTGTGTGTGTGTGTGTGTGTGTGTGTGTGTGTGTGTGTGTGTGTGTGTGTGTGTGTGTGTGTGT
>CASBRS010000013.1:0-64000 GCA_949128115.1 Anaspis maculata | reverse complement strand
CAAGGATTTTACATCGAAATTGGCACCTAAGTTTATTGGTCCATTTGTTGCGCGGAAAAAGGTTTCACCATGGACTTGGGAGCTAGAAGATGAGTCTGGGCGCTTGAAGGGCACCTGGCATGTCAAGGACTTAAAGCCATACTCGGAGACAGAAGAAGCCTAAGTGAGGAGATATTCTGTTTACTTGCCACCAGTGTTTTCTTCATTTTTTTTTTATTTTTTTTTTTCCATTCTTTTCGTGCTCTTTCTTTTGGTTTTCATTTGCTTTGGTTACCAAATTGAGTTTAGTTTGACGGGACGTTGACGAGAACCTGGTAAGGTTCACGTCTTCCAACAAAGGGGGGAGTTGTAACGCTCAATTTTCGCACCAGGAACTTGAAATAAATAGATAGGACAAAAAGGAGAGAACCGGCCTTATCGCGCCACTTCTTAGTGAATTTCGGCGAGCTCAAAAAAAAGTTAGATAGTGGAAGCTAGTTTTAAAGTCGTGCCGAGAGCGTTGAAAATTTCCGAAGCCAAAAGGATTTGTTATTTTCCTACCAGAGAGGTCTTCTGGGATTCCACGGCTACGAAATTTCATTATTGGAACGGTACCTGGCAAAAGGTCCGATTTTCTACGCAAGTATTGCGGATTTTTACGCTCGAGCACCGACGTTTTCCATCTTGTAGCTACCGCTTCTCGTTATCTTCGAAACCGAAAATTGAAAGCAAAATTACAGGCTCTTCTGGTAAGCTATTTTGCGTCCACTATTTTCTTCGCCACCTACAATTTCTTTTATTACCTACAGTCTCCAGAGTGGGTGTTTTACTTCTCGATTTTCCTGAAGAAAAGTGCGTCGTGTGAGCCGATTTTTCACACCACCTTCGAGGCTCCCATTTATGTGACTCACGCCGTTCTACTTCATCCGCTTTGTCTATTTCTTCATCCGACTGGGATAAATCGTCTTTCCTGTGGAAGTTTAGTGACCGGTGACGTCAGCAACTCACCACCCTGTGTTTTTTTCCGAGGGTCAAGTCAACATCAACACCACGTGTCAATTCGTGACGTCAACGCCGTGTTTTCTCGTGCGAGAAATCTGCAGCTTGGATAACCAGCAAGAAGAAGTGTTGAGTACCTCATGCTAAAATTTATTGTTTTTATTGTGTATTTCACCGATTTAATTTGGAAAATCATCAAGTAATTAATACTCGTCGTGTAGTTACAGTGTTTTCGTTGTGAAAATATCATTTAATTTGTCGTTCTATCAATAATAATATTTAATTATCACTTGCCTACGCTAGGGTCAGGTACCTCTTTTATCTTCGCTAGTCCATATGAATTTGTGACTCAAGGGTAGTCATTGCGCAAATTTCAGGTGAAGAACGTGACGCCACGGGGTTCAGTTAGTTTGCAAGGTGAACCTTTTGACTTTCAGTTTTGGAAGTAGGTAACTACGTTAAGATAAAATAAAAGAGTACCCTTCTCCCTTGTGTATTAGGATTGACAATTAGTGTGCCTTTTTTTTAAATTACTTTAATAAACATCACTTGTGTATAAATAATTACTTGACTTCGACTTACACTTATCAAATTTCCCTCGAAGTACAAACTGTTATTTTTCTTTATTTACTGTGCCGTTCTGAAATATCTGCGGGAATAAATCCATAATTGGGAACTCAAGTTTTATTGAACAACCCCTTTGCAACCCCGAGATAGTGAGTATTCTTCTAATCGAGTAAGTTTCAAATCCTGAATTTGGTTGGTACGGTGCGAGGTTCGGTCACAGGTCTCACTCTTGACCGATCGACGGGTGTAACTAAGAGTGTGGCGCCCCCTTGAATTTTAATTTCGAACAATACCCACCCCTCCAGCCTTCTGAGCAGCGGGACACCCTCGATCATAGTGATCCACCCTCGTAGCTGACCAAAAGGATAATTGTAGGTGTTACAGCCTCGCAAGGGAGTGTCAAACGTTGTCCCTGACGCTCTATCTCGATGTTTTCCAGCCACTAAAGAGTCCGAAGTTTCCGTGCTGGATATAAATCTTCAGGATATCGTCGACCCTTTTTATTTCGATCTTCGCGACGAAATCCTCAGAACTTCATCAGAGTATCCGCAGTGGATGGTCAGAGATGTTCGAGTATACAAATTAATTTCGACAAAGCTCCCATCTCCTAGTAATGTTCCTGACTGGAAACTTTTAGTTCCGGTAGAGCAGCGCAAAAGTGTCTTCGAATCTGTTCATGATGAACCCTCTGGAGCGCATTTTGGTTTCTTAAAAATCCTCGCCAGAGTTTCCGTTTTATATTATTGGCCGCGAATGCGCGACTTCATCCGAAAATACGTCCAATCTTGCATAGTCTGTGGGGGCACAAAAAGCCACCAATCAGCGGGCCGCTGGACTCATGGGAGACGGTAGAAAAGTCCAATTCCCGTGGCAAGTCATATCTATAGATATCGTAGGTCCTTTACCAAAGAGTTCGCAGGGTTTTTGTTATTTGGTTGTAGTGACAGATTTTTACACGAAGTATGTAGTGGTATCCCCGCTACGCAGAGCGTTATCCTCCTCCATCGTCGACTTCCTCAAAAGCGAAGTTGTTCTAGCCTACACGGAGTTCCTCAATTTATAATTAGTGAGAACGGTTGCCAATTTATTAGTGGAGAGTTCCGTAGGTTATGTAATGACTATAGAGTACAGAAGATCTGGTACACCGCACTAGCAGTACTCACCGATGGACTACCCATCTACTTACCGGCACGTCAAGGGAACGCCCAATCCTATCGGGAACAGAGCTCCAGTGATATTTTGACGCTTCGGGCGGAAAGGATGTTAACAGCTGATGTGTTGGGGGGGTCTCGGAGACGTTCTCTGTATATTGCGCTAAATTTTGTGATTTCTTCCTGTACTGTAGGCGTTTCCGTTAGCCGGTGCACCACGTCATTTGGAAAGTAGCGCGGTATGCCAATAATAGCGGTCTTTAGAGCTTTGGACTGGAAAACGTATTTTGGCGATGTCTGTAGCGTTAGCGGCTCCCCACAGTTCAAAGCCGTATGTCCATATTGGTTTCCGGATGGCCTTGTATAAGAGGATTTTGTTGTTTGCCGACAACTGAAATTTTTTCCCCAGCAACCAGTACATCTGCGAAAACTTGAGCTCCAGACGTTTTCTTTTGGTCCTGATGTGTGGTAACCACGTCAATTTTCTGTTCAGATAGATCTCCAGGTATCTCACCTCTTCCGCTTGTTGAAGTTGCTTGGAGCTCAGTGTGACAGGTGGGCACGTTCTCTTGTTCAAAGTGAAGGTGACGTGGACGGACTTGGGACTCGTTCACCCTGATCCCCCATACCAGAGTTTAAGCCATTCCCCGACTTTGTTCAGATGTTTCTGCAGGTTACGTGAGACCATTTCTGGTGCTGTGTGGGATGCCATGATGGCCGTGTCGTCCGCGAACGTCGCCAAAACTGTGCTGACAGTTGTAGGGAGGTCCGCTATGAATAACAGGTACAGAAATGGCCCAAGGTCGCTTCCCTGCGGTACTCCCAATTTGATGGCATGAAGCGGATTTCTAAACTAAGTAGCTACATTTGATTTGATGTATCGCAAAGAAGGTGGTGTCATTTCAAATTTTGAAGTTGCGGTGGGACGGGCGAGGGGGCTCAAAATATAAATTCACCAATGTATGTTTCAGATGTTCCCCTCGATATAAAAATCGACCTGTTTTTGCTCGAAGTCATCTCCACTAGGAATCAGGAATAATTGCAGGTGGAAAGTTTTCAAATGATCACCCGGTATATGTATTTATAAACCGACGCCTCCAACCTGAGCGTTGACCTAAGAACGACCTTGACTGGACTAGATCCTCTTCGAGAAACAACTACTCTCCCACCAAAACGGAGTGCCTGGCTATCGTTTCGGGAATCTGGAAAAAGAGGCAATATATTGAGGGATATCATTTTGTAGTAGGTATCGGCTTTCTACCATACCTGCACCAGCAGGGTGGCTGGCCAGATGGGTTGTGCCATTGCATCAATTCGACTTCAAGGTCAAGAACAACAAAGGAGTTCTCAACATAACCGTGGACATCTTCGCACGACAAGAGGTTTGAAACTTGGAGGGTAACCAAACTTGCAAACCATGTATTGTGAAAAGATCTATATGAGTGACATCAGGGAATAACCCCAGAAGTTCAGACTAACTCAGTAGGTAACCCGGATTATAACAGCAGTACTTTTGGAGGTCAACAGGAGTGAAAATGAGAATCTAAGGAGTAGATACTTGTGATAGGAGAGACTTATAGTAACTACAAGTAGTCCAGTAAAATGAGGCGATTTTTAGGCCAAAGTTGGAACAAATTAGGGGCAGGATGAAAAAAATATGGCGATGTAGAGAATGAAAAACTGAATAAGAAAAACCAAAGTTTTATTCCCAGTCATCCCGGGAACCATGGAAAAAAAATGGAGAAGATGGAAAAACATGCGCCGCGATCTTTCTTTTAAAGCGGTGAGAGAACGGTGAGAGATGTGTGAAAACTGTCAGGGACAAAGTTGTAGGGAATTCAATAATCTACAAAAAAGTCCCTGGGGGCATATGTCTAACTTCTTCAGTTTAGCCGTTTATTGCAGTCAAAGTTGCGCGCCGGTCTAGTGAAGTGGAAAAACTGTCCACATGACCTTCCTTCTTGGATGCTGTGAGAACGATGAGAGATATCAAAAAATTGCAAGCGACAAAGTTGTAGAGAATTGAATGCTCCACTAGAAAATTCTCAAGGCCAGTTATTATCTCTTCTAGTTCAGCCGTGAACCACGTCCGAAGTTGCGCGACAATCCTGTTGATGAAGTGGTTCTTCTGGAAAACTTACAAAAACCCTAGACTCGATGAAGAAACTATAACAATGTAGAGGATGAAAAACTGGATCCAAAAAACCAAAGTTTCATCTCACACCGTTTTGGGAAATCTAAGAAAAAAAAAGAAAAAGTTTGAAAATAGCGATTTGCACTCCCAGCTTCCTCATTGAATACTGAAATAAACGTAATAAATATGGAAAATCTGAACAAACTAGCTTGTAGAGGATTAAATCATCTATAGAAAATGCCGTGATGACATGTATGCGTCCTTGTCTACTTAGCTGCGGAGCGCTATCAAAGTTGGGGTACATGACCAGTGACGCGTCGCATATGTGGTCAAACTGGCACGACGTTGCGGTCATTGTTAAATTGATTATAAAACATGATTGAATGATTTGAAAAAATTGCGTGCTTTGTTGAACGTCTGGCAACCATTGTTGGAAATGTAACTCCGCGGATGAACGCTTTGTTATGTATAAAGTTTCTTGTTTGGCAAAATTAAAGTCGTGAGTGTCACGATACTATTTTCGTCATATTTTCATTCTAGAAATCTAGGACGAGAGACTAGGTTGCTAGGGAACTTCTGAATTTGTCGTTTCTAATCATATATTTATATCATCAAAATAGTACGAAAATAGTATCGTGACACTCAAGCTTAAAACTGAGAAAGTTCTCGTATTTTGTAACACAATATGTATAATAATAGAAAAACGTGATCCACGTTAGATAATGAGATGTTTTTCAACTGATTTCTAATGAACAATGATCATTCAACAATAGCTCGGAGATAATAAACAACTGCCACCTGAACAATGGGGTTGGAAATTAAACATTTCTCTGTTGATGCCTATTAGAACCCAGGATAACGACGTAGCTCTCGAAAATCTGCTACGGCTGATTTCCTGGGGATGCTTGAAAAACTGCGAGAAGCTTTGTGGATGCAGAAAAGCTGACCTCAAGTGTACCAAGTTTTGCCACCACTGCGGTGGAGCCACCTGTTCTGACGTTTCCTGCATTGTCGTTTTGGAAGACGATGATGATGACTACAAAAATAATTCTAACAATAAGTAGCTACCCAGACGTTAAACAAAGCACACAATTTTTTCAAATCATTCAATCATGTTTTATAATCAATTAAACAATGACCGCAACGTCGTGCCAGTTTCACCACATATGCGACGCGTCACGAGTCATGTACCCCAACTTTGATAGCGCTCCGCAGCTAAGTCGACAAAGATGCTGTAATGGTACGCCCCCCCTCCCCCCGGTGACAATTCACGTGTTTGGCCTCTGATCGTCGGAATTCTACGTTGTGCCCGTTTTTGTTTGCATCTTAACCCTTTGATCCGCTTTTGTTCATGAGGAGAACGACCCGAGGGGGAAGAAGGTGGACTTCAATGAAACACGCTCATTGCACAGAAAATTACATTTACTCACAACAAATAAAGTGCAAAATTAGTCTTTTATGATTCTTTTCTCAAAACACCTAACGTGAGACTGACAGAATGGGCAAAATGTACAAAATGGACAAAATGAACAAAATGGACAATACGAACAAAATAATAAAACAATTGAAAAACAACACAACAAAATATAACAAACTGTCAAGTCAAAGAAAATGGAGAGTGACGGATTCGGAAAAGAGCACTCATGTGGAAGAACCCAGTCGAAGAAACCACTGAGTTAAGCTCAAAGAAAAGGGTTCTCAAACAGGTTGTGACAAAATGTAAAACTCACTGAGACTTTGCTCTCCCTACCGCAACGCAGCAAATAACGCAAAGTAACGCAACACAACGCAAAGTAACGCAAAGCAACGCAAAGTAACGCATAATACGCAAAACAAAAGGTCGCCACACTCACACAAACACACAAAAAAACCAACAACTGAAGACATGTTAGTAGACAGGACATAATAAACAAAACACTACAATATAACTACAAAATACAACAACTACACAATGGGGGTAAATCCTGTTGCGAACCTGTACTCGAGGACACTGTAAGAGGACCTATCCCAATCAAACTGACATTTGCCTCGTTACACGAGTCGCAAGCGACTAAGTTGCAACCAACCGTTCGTATCTACCATGGCTGTCCCTGTCCCTCGCCCTGGCAGGTAGCATCAACTTATCTCGTCACAAACAAAGCAAAATAAATGAACATGACTCCCCAACAAAAAGTACCGTACAACCTGCTTGGACGGTAAAAGCCCTCTGACACATAGACAAAAGTAAACATTTTTAAAAGTCAATTTTTAGGTTGGGTAGAAGTGGTTGATAGTACAGGAACGACTTTCACGGTATTCAAGAAAATATTAGTAACATAAGTTCATCAAGGCTCGATCATGCTCGCAAGCGCCATTTGCAAAACCCAGTGAGTAAATAAACAAAAGGGGAACATTTCAATTCAATTCAATTTAACAAGAAAATATTTGAGAACCGGAACAGACGGAGAGCTCTGAATCTTGTCACAAAGATTATGACAAATCAAAGATACAGCACTGACATTAAAAAGAAGTTGACCACAAAACTGTACATAAAAATGACAACATAAAAATATCACAGATAATGACGTTCAGCTAAAATTTGACACAAAATTACAGTCAAGTGCACACATGAAAAAACAAATTACATATAAAAATTACTGATCTGACCATAGAATTATGACATAAAATTCAAGCAGACAAATTCAATGTAATAAACACCTCACGCTGAATTAGTCCAGACAAAAGCGGCATGCGTGTCTTTAAAATGATCTGAGCGCATGTTTCCATAAAAAGGACGTACATCTAATTTAATTCGGCAGTGAAAAATCAATTGAAACCAAGTAGTGTTCAAAAGAAAAACGACAAACGAATACACAATTAATTGAAAATACTACAAAAATTAATATTTACCTACAAAAGCACGCAAAAGGAACAACACTTCAACGCGACACATGTCTTCAAGAGGCTGTGTGCGTCTCCCCCAGCATCCGTTCCTCGATTTCTTCCTAGGCTCTGCAGACGAACAGCCACCCTCATTTAAAGTAATAAAATCTCGTCGCTCGACCCATTTACAGTCTTAAGACGGGCGACACTATGGTCGAAAGTCCCAAATGTGACCGTATCAAAACTGCCCGACCATGGGTTAACACAAGTTCGCATTTTTGTGCCTGTTTCGTTAGAAGGGGAATTTTTAAAACTTTGCGTGGCTTATAATAATTATACATTTTAATATGGTGAAATAAGGTGAAATCCCACAATGCATACATGACATCACGGGATTTTCTATAGATCAGTTGATCCTCTACAAGCTGGTTTTTTCAGATTTTCCATATTTATCACGTTTATTTCAGTATTCAATGAGGAAGCTGCGAGTGCAAATCACTATTTTTCAAGTTTTTCTTCTTTTTTTCTCAAATTTCCCGGAACGGTGTGGAATGAAACTTTGGTTTTTTAGATCCAGTTTTTCATCCTCTACATTGTCATAGTTTTTTCATCGAGTCTAGGGTTTTTGTAAGTTTTCCAGAAGAACCGCTTCATCAACAGGATTGTCGCGCAATTTCGAACGTGGTTGACGACTAAACTAGAAGAGATAATAATTGGCCTTGAAGATTTTCTAATGGAGCATTCAATTCTCTACAACTTTGTCGCTCACAATTTTTTGATATCTCTTGTCGTTCTCACAGCATCCAAGAAGGAAGGTCACGCGGACAGTTTTTCCACTTCACTAGACCAGCGCGCAACTTTGACTGCGATAAACGGCTAAACTGAAGAAGTTAGACATATGCTCCCAGGGACTTTTTTGTAGATTATTAAATTCCCTACAACTTTGTCCCTGACAATTTTCACACATCCCTCACCGTTCTCTCACCGTTTCAAAAGAAAGATCGCGGCGCATGTTTTTCCATCTTCTCCATTTTTTTTTTCCATGGTTCCCGGGATGACTGGAAATGGAACTTTGGTTTTTCTTATTCAGTTTTTCATTCTCTACATCGCCATATTTTTTTCATCCTGCCCCTAATTTGTTCCAGGTCAAATCCTTATTTTACTGGACTATAGATGTTTCTGTGTTTATTATTATTTTACTTTCCCGGCCCACCCACGAACACGGAGGGAAAGTATTGTAATCGTGCAGAAAAAAAGTTTCGAGATTTCACCGGATATATCCGTTTTGAGGTCCTCCAAGACGATTAAGACCATTTTCAGAATGATGTCTGTCTGTGTGTGTGTGTGTGTGTGTGTGTGTGTGTGTGTGTGTGTGTGTGTGTGTGTATGTCTGTCTGTGATCTTCCACGATAACTGCCGTAACGTTGACTGGATCGACTTGATATTTGGTATACAAACATGGTTGTTTCCTGAAAAGAGCCCATTAGTTTTTGGCTGTCATCTGTCAAACCCAACTGTCACTATCATCAAATGTCAGAAGCTATATCTCACGGTACTCAACTTGCAATATGTCATTTGAAACCCCTTGAAAAACTGTATCCAGAAAAGTTAAAAACATTGTCCTATCTGTCATCTGTCAAATAATAAAAAATGTTAAAGTTCAAAACTTTACCAATTAATTATTCAAAATCTATCCGATGGATTGGAACCAGATTTGGCAGGAAGCAACAAAACAAAAGAACCAAATTGAGGCCGCAGTTGCAGTTTTCCACCATTCTCCAGTTGGACGTAATGAATTTTCAAAATTTCTCCTGGCCGTTGCCACTCAGGAGGGGCTCTCGCCGGTGTTTCGACCAGAACGACTCGCTTTTGTAGCAGGACTCCACTCAAAAATTTATTCCTGCTCGGGGATCGACTTTTTTTGGAAAATTTCAACTGATATCGAAAGTAGATTGGATAGAGCGTCGTGCAGGTCTATTTTCAAAGTCGACACAGTTCCGGTTTTCTGACTGTAATTTTTTCAAAATGATATTTGCACATTCCGTGAATTTGAGAAAAACGCAATGCAAACTTCTACATACGGTAGGCCCCACAAAATATCAATTTTAGGTGCAGACATGCTGTGATTAAAAGTTGTTGAAAAGATTGAGCTAATTTTTGGAGGAAAAATTTTCGAAATCGGATCAACAGTTGCCGAGTTTTCCTCTCTGGAAAAACTGCAAATTTTTCAACTTTTTATTCCGTGAACAGATTTCTTGGAATTCTTTTTTTTAGAGAATAGATAGCTGGTTCTTGAACATTTTCCAATAATTTCTCTCCAATTTCCCGGAAATTTTCCTCCTGAAAACCACTCATGCGATCGTACAAATTAAGCGGTTCTGTCACGATAATTACCGAATTATTGATCCGATCGAATCGAAATCAGGTACGGAGGCCTAAGTTCAGCCTGGAATGATCTGATTAGACTTTGGGTGGATGATTTTGATCGGAAGCCCTCAGGTGGCACATTGGGTCTGGGTTTGTCTGCCCAAGCTCTAAATTGAAAATATAGAGTTGAAATTTGACACACAGATGCAGTAAAAGTTTTCAATCAAGTTTTTGTAATTTCATCATCATATCTAAAGTAGGAACAAAAATTTCAATAAGGAACCAGCATTGCATTTTTGAGATATCACAACAGTTAGCTACCTAGTTCTACCTTTTGGATCAATTCATCACTTTGGAAAACTGACCTAACCTGTATTTTTTTCTGTCCGCTCAACAATGGATGCAGGATGCTCGCTAAACGCTCGACTAAATAGAATTTTTTCATCAATTTCCAAATCGAATCGCCCCCTCCCGAAGGGACACTTCGATCAAAATCATTACTGACGTCTCTGGATACCGCCGGGAAAGTTTTGTGTCGCCCCACAACAGATTTTTTTTTTATTAATACTTCATTGTATCTACTTCATAGGTGTACAATAGATCCGGTATCTTTCATAAACTAAAGAGAAATTCAAATAAAAATATACAAATTACACAGCAGAGAGGAAATTATTCCAAATCCTGGTAAAATAAGAATATAAACTGCTGGGTGGCCAAAGAATCAAAATAGGTATTGATGAAAGTTAAAGCCTATAGCATTAGCGAGTACAGTAAAATATTTTGAACAATAATTGAAATAAAAATAAAAACTCAATAGGTTCCCGTTATGATATCTCGCCTAAACTTCAGAGCTCTTGTCAAAAAACCACAAATATCATTGATCTTTTCCTTGGTAATGGATTAAAAAAGAGTCAAATGGAAGTAATGGGGCTGTACCTTATGCAACGAATAGGAAGACAGCCAAGAAGTTCGAAAAAAAGGGAGAGCCGGGCATTCACATATTATGTGGTAGATATCTTCTGTTGCGTTCAGGTTACATAGCGTGCATTTTCTTGACAGGTTGACGAGGTATTTTGTTTGATTCAGATACAGTCTTAAAAACATTTTGCTGTGCAATCAGATTTGGCAGATGGTTCGAATTTTGTTCAGGTGAATATCAAGGTTCAAGTACTGTTCTGCATCGTTGCTAGTCATAAAATCCTTGTATTTATATACAATTGTAACGAGATTCGTAAGCAGTCACCCCGTCCACAACGCAAAAACTTTTTTTTACCAATTTAAGTTGTGATTCTAAATGCTCCTCAGTAAACGAAAAACTCTGCCTCTCCCACATTTTACTCAAGTTGTTTGTTTGCATCAAGACCCTGAACTGTGACACCCAGTTGTACCTTGTGTCTGCGTCTTTTTTCGTGTCGTCGAGTTTTTTCAGTCGATCGTAACATATTTTTGCGAGGCGGTGATTGGGCATTCGTAAAATCTTACCAGAGCTGGGCAGTAATTCAATTACTTGTAATTGAATTACTAATTGGATTACTTTTCAAGTAATTGAAGTGTAATTGAATTACTTTTGATGAAAAGTAATTTATTTGGTAATTAATTACTTTTTTGAAAAAGTACTTGACGAATTCTTTTCCAGTGGTAATTAATTACCGGGTCAATTACTTAATTCAATTACTTGAAAAAAAAAGTTTTTGAATTACTTTTAAGTAATTCAATTACTTTGAGTAATTCAATTACTTTTGGGTAATTCAATTACTTTTGAGTAATTCAATTACTTTCCAACAATCGAATATACCTAATTTGCTGTGGTTGTTCGCTGAAGGTAGGTACCTTACCTCCCTACCTAGCCCACATCTGTGTGATTGAGCTGTAGTTCAATTACATAATATTTAGGTACGTGTACTCGGGTACACTGTGCACATCATTCTCATAATAACAAAAAATACAAAATTAAGCTGGAAGAGTACCTACTCCTAATCCTACCTACGAGTATAGGACTGCGACGCAGAGAGCAATTCCTTGGTTTTGGTTCCTTGCTGGCGGCATCTCTATAAACATCACGTAAATGTGAGAGAGACGTAGAAATCTGATCGTTTGAAACGAAGAAGATCGTAAAAAAAAATAGCAAAAAAAAGTGTTGGTGTTGCAATGTGTAAAATGTACAGTGTTCACCCTTGCCATTTTTTTGTTATTTAGAATTTGATTTTTTGTTGTGTCGTTTGACTGGTACCTGTTCCCTGTTCGTACCTGTTCAGTTTTTTGGTCATATGTATTATTAAAAAAATATAGAAATTATATTTTATTTGTGTATCTATAATAGCTTCTTGAATTTTTATTAACTTTTCAGTCCTTCGCATATTTCCTCCCTTTTGTATGCACGACAAACTCCGAAAAAGTATTTTATTAAAAAAAATTCAATGTCTTGTAAAAAGTAATTGAAAAAGTAATTGGTTTTTTCAATTACTTTTTCCGAGTATTTGGTAATTCAATTACTTTTTTTTTGAAGTAATTCAATTACTGAGTAATTCAATTACTTTTGAGGCAAGTAATTGGTAATTGGATTTAATTACTTTTTGAAAGTAATTTGCCCAGCTCTGGGTCCTGAATGAAGATGGAAATCAGGAGAATGAACTTCGGTACTTCGGTTTGTTGATAAAACATTGATTTTTCTCAAAAATTTGGGAATAGTTCGGAGACTTCAATGTTTATTACTGAATTTCTCAATTTGTGGGAGCTTGCTTCCACTACTATGACTTTGACAATTTGTTTTTTTGGTTAGGGTGAAAGGGCGTAGCTCCGCAATGAAACGTATTTTATCTGTGTGCCAGTTGGAAATGTGATTTAGAATATTAAGATTCTCGTGACTCACCGTCATCAAGCCGCAGGCTTTCTGAGGCAGATAGCTACACACGACTGTTCGATATTTTGGAGGTGGGAGGAGACTCGAGTGTGTCCGGTTTTCAAGAAGGGTAGAAGGAATGTTGTTGAGAACTATAGACCCATTGCTTCAGGATGTAATTTCAGTAAGAAGATGTTTGAGATCCAAATGCACCGTAGGATTCTATGTCATGTGGGTCCTATGCTATCTGAGAGGCAACATGGTTTCATTCCACGACGGTCCACCGTAACTAAGCTTATGGAGATCACCCAGTTCTTGTCTGAAAAGTTGTATCGGAGACCGCAGGTGGATGTTGCCTACACGGATTTTTCCAAGGCATTTGATAGAATAGATCACTCTATGCTGATGGCGAAACTGGTTTGGTACGGTCTGTGTTCCAAGCTCTTGGCTCTAATGCAGTCGTTCTTGACAGGTAGGTTTCATTATGTGCAGTGCAATGATTTTTCTTTCTCGGATGTTTGCTCAGACTTCTGGTGTGCCACAGGGGAACAAGCTTGGACCATTGTTTTTTGACATATATGTGGATGATATCGGTGACTGTGTTGAGGCTGGATTTTTTTATGTGCGCTGACGACCTAAAGTTGTATAGTGAAATAGGTACTGTGGCTGACTGCGAGAGACTCAGGCTGATTTAGACAAGGTTAGGAGATGGTGTCAGAAGAATCACCTATCACTTAATCCCAGTAAATGGCTCGATTGTTCCGTATTGTGGAGCCAAAAATGTAATACAGTTTGACTACGCTATTTGTGAGGTTTTGGTGCCTATGGTGGATGATGTGCGTGACCTAAGGGTTTGCTTTTATTCTCAGCTTTCTTTTGTTCCACACATTTCTGATATGACTGCTGCTGACTTCAAGAGTATAGGTTTTATCTTGAGAAATGTCTGGCCCTTTGCGGATCTTCAGACTGCCTGTCTTATTAATTCGACATTTTTGTAGGCCATGTCTTGAATATGCCATCTCATTTGGAGTTTTTTATATTCGGTGCATGTTTCCGCTATCGAGAGAGTCCAGCGTCGATTCTTGAAGTTTTCGCATTTTAGAACTTGGGGTACTTATCCTCTTAGGGGATCTCCCCAGGACATGTTGCTGGCACGGAAGCAGTTCGTCAGCCTATACAGTCGAGACGATGTTCGCATTGTTTTTCTTTTTAAACTTGTCAATGGTTTACTCGACTCCAAGAATTTGGTGCAGAAATTGATGTTCAGGGTTCCACGCGTAAATTCAAGGTGCACCGAAACGTTTTACCTCTCTACTACCAATACTAATGTTCTTAGGGCTTCTCCCATGCATCAAACGTGCTCTGTGCTCTAATTATATGAGAGTCCAGGATCGAATTGACATATTCTTTTGTTATGTTGGCCAGATCAGGTCTTACTTTGACGGATCTGCTTCTGGCGGTGTTGAGTGATCGCGGTTCTTTTCCTGTTGTCTTTTTTTTCTCTTTGAGCTCGATGTGCGCCTCACGTTGTAAATTGGTATCTAACAAGATAACGAAGCCGACTTTTGGTTTTTGCCGCATCGATAAGGAACTGAATTTAATTGATCAAAACATCGCAAGCTTACGAAATAAGAAGAATAGACTGGACGCATTTCTTAATAGCATTGGTTTTCCTGAGATTTGCTTTTTGAAATTTCTAGAAAATCTTTGAAGATTCTTGTGTGTTTTTGAGTGAGGGTGAAATTCGTGCCTTCCGGCTTCTAAACTACAATCTCGTCAGTTATTATTCTCGGAGCCAGCACAAGGGCGGAGGCGTGGCTATTTACGCGGCTGTGGACGTTCCAGTGGTTAGCCAATCGGCTGGGATTCCCGCAGTGGAGGAAGACTTGGAGTTTTGTTGCTGCAAATTAACTCTCAATAACACTAATTATATGTTTATCTGTATCTACCGCTCACCATCCGGCAACTTTGGCACATTTGTAGAAACTTTAATTAACCTTCTAGACAGACTAAGCAAAAAGAGCCAGTTTCTAATTATTTGTGGTGATTTCAATGTCAATTTCCTACACAATACATCTGATGTGACTTATCTATTAAGTATTATTCATTCATATAAACTAACGCAACATGTGAAGGGCGTGCCAACCAGATATTCACATAGTGGCTCAGGAAGTTGCTTGGATAATATTTTTAGTAATTTGATGGATGTTGATTGTAATGTCGTGGACTCAAATTTGTCCGATCATTTCTGTCAGCGCCTCAGGTTCGGGACTGTGATGGCTCCGGTGAAGAGACGCGTTGCCCGTAGACAGAGAATTTATTCTAAGGAGAATATCGCGAGGTTTAAGAATTACTTGATGCTTCATGACTGGGCCTGCTTGCGGGGAAGGGAAGGGGAGTGTCCTCAGACTCTGTTCGACATATTTTTTTCGGTTTTCAATCATTATTTTCAAATGGTATTTCCAGAAGTAAGCGTCAGCGAGACGAGAAAAAAGAAATCTCCATGGCTATCCGGCGAGCTGATGACTATGGCTGGGAACTTACGAGATCTGCATCATCTGTGTTTGAACACCGGACCAAACAATGAACTGTTGTTGGCTAACTACAAGAAACAAAAGTCCCATTACAATTACTTGCTGTCGGAAAGAAAACAACAGTTTTACAGTGACAAAGTCTAGGGTTCTCGGAACAAGTCAAAGGCAGTTTGGAGTATTCTGAGGGAAGAGTCTGGGGACGCTCCAAGAATTGATCAGTTCCGCTTGGTCGATGGCGGGGGTCGGGCGGTCTCTGACGTTGGGGCTGTTGCTGAAATGTTTATGGATCAGTTCTCCTTGTTGAACGCCGCTGGCTGTCGGGCTCCGGGTGGGCGTGGGGTTCCGTGTCATTTGTCTAATTTTTTCTTTATTCCCGCAGATTCGGGAGAGGTCGGAAGCTTTATCAGCTTCTTGTCGAATCAGTGGTCTGGTGGGCTGGATGAAGTGCCTTGTGCGTTGTTGAAGAGTGTGGCTCAGGAGGTGTCAGGACCGCTTGCGGAGTTGGTCAATGCTTGCTTTTCAAGTGGATATTTTCCGGACCAACTAAAGCACGCAAAGGTCATTCCCATACACAAAAAGGGATCAAAGTTGAGCGCCGTCAACTACGGACCTGTTTCTTTGTTGTCTTCTTTTTCCAAGGTGTTCGAGGGCCTGATCTACAGAAGACTCTATAAGTTTTTGAGTGGTAATAACCTTTTATCTGGGACTCAGTATGGATTCATAGAGGGTCGGTCAACCGAGGACGCATTATTTGAGTCACTATCATGTGTCACTGAGTCACTGGAAAAGGGAAACACCGTTGCGGGTGTGTATTTTGATTTGTCCAAAGCCTTCGATACGCTCAATCACGAGATATTGCTCTATAAGTTGTATTGTTATGGAGTTAGAGGAATCGCCCTGAGTCTGTTTAGATCATATTTGAGTGTAAGAACCCACAGAGTGTGTCTAAGGCACGTTTCTAACAATGAGATAGGATATCACCATTCCGATCCTAGAGATTTAGAACAAGGTGTTCCACAGGGTGCGAGGTTGGGACCACTCTTGTTCAACATTTATGTTAACGATCTCCCTCAAGCCCTCTCAATTCCGTCAATCTATCAGTTTGCTGATGATACATCTTGCATAGTGTCGGGTTTAGACGCGGGGACCGCGGCGGCTTCGGGCTCGGGCGCTGTTCGCGAGATGAACTCTTGGTGTAGTGAAAACTCCTTACTTCTAAACAGTGACAAAACCATTGTATTGCAGTTCAATCAGTCTTCGGTTGTTGGTGGTGAGAGTCTATGCATAAAGATGAATTCAAGGTCTATACCAGTAGTAGCGGACACCAAGTTTTTAGGGGTTAGGATTGACTCTCAACTAAGATTTGAGCCGCATATCAGGCAAGTCATTTCAAGTTTGAACAGCGCATGCTACGCTATTAACAATATTAGAGACGCTGTCGACATCCACGCGCTCAGAACTTACTATTTTGCCCATGTTGAAAGTGTTCTGTCCTACGGGTTGATCTTTTGGGGATCTGCACCGGTTGTACTCATGAGGTATGCATTCATCACTCAAAAGCGCATAATAAGACCAATGCTAAATGTCAATTATAGAGAACCCAGTAGACCATTGTTCAGTGCACTGCAGATCATGCCCTTGGCCACCCTCTACATCTACAGGTTGTGTATGTTTGTCAGAAAAAACATGTCTTCTTTTTCCACAAATAGAGACATGTACAACGGTTGCGGCGTCCTGACGCGTCACGCGCACTCACTCAGAATTCCGGCCCACTTGACGGCGTTTTTTGAGCGTAGCGCAAGACACAGGATGATAAAGGCCTATGGCGCTCTCCCGGAGTCAATTAGGTCCATCGGCAGCTTGGCGGCCTTCAGGCGTGGGTTGAAGGATTACCTTCAGGACAGGCTATTCCATGACTTGCGCGAATTCATTCAGTAGTTGTCGGGCCATATGCTGTTGTCAATTGTTGTACATATGTATATTTTGTATTTATATTTATTTCTTTGTTTGCTGTTATTTTTTGGGTGTATTTATCCATTTAATTGTAAGACTGACGTGCCACATATACCTGAGTTTGTATCTTATTGGCAAAAATATATACTTACTTACTTACTTACTTACTTACTTACTTACTTACTCACTTACTTACTTACTTACTTACTTACTTACTTACTTACTTACTTACTTACTTACTTACTTACTTACTTACTTACTCACTTACTTACCTGTTGAGTAGGAATCTCGATAGTAATATTAATAATAATGATAATATTTTCTTTTCACCTTGCTGTTAGTCACTCATGACAAAACGTTTTTGCTCAGAATTTGCTGATACCTAATTATAAAAAAATACAAATAAATAGGTACACAAACAACTGATTTTTATTTGTGGCTATGGTTACATGATACGCGCGTTTGTAAGGGGTGAAAGTTGAATCATCCTCGAGATCACAAAGCAAAGATTGTGAGACTCTGGGAGCCTTGCCAGAAGCAGCAGAAAGAACAGGGAGGTCAGCAGAGTAGCACTGGCGGTGTTCACTACTTGTCGTCAGGTTCGATCACCTCGAACTTTGCTGGGAATTTTCCGTTTGGGTAAAACGTTGCACAAAATGATCCAGGACTAATCCAGAAGTAAATCAAATCAAATAAATAAGAAACTCAGGAACTTTGCACTCTTGTCGCGTATCCTCCATTTGGTCGGGTTCGGGTTCGACGCCTTAGCTGCACTCCAGAATCTGGCAGTCTGGCACTCAGCCAATCAGGGATTTTCAGTCCATTTGAATCCGGAGAGATTTTGACTGGAGCTCCCATGGACTGGAGCCTGGAGCATCCACTTTTGACAGAATGTTCATCGTTTGTTTCGATTGAAAGTCCGAACTTTTCGCTTGGGCAATGAAATCCCGTCAGACCACCAGGAGAGCCGTGATATATTTGAACTTGATTCGCATTCTCCCCCAAATGATTGGCGACGTTTCAGATTATGAACTTTATTCATACATTAAACAAACAAATAATAAATATGGCATTTACAAAAGAAGTGCGCGATATGTGAGAATACTTTGTGCGGATAACACAACGTTTTGAGGTAAGGTATATACAAAAATAATAACATCGCATGGATATACAACAGACATCACCGCAGTCTCAAGAGATCATATTTCCTATTATTCCGTGCTTCGGGCGAAATTCGAAGAAAAGTTCCGTTTTAATAATGACCGCCGTAGCCGCCGTAACCGTGACCCAGAGCGATCGGGGCGGCTACCACACTCTTGACGACCTGAGGGTGGACGGCGTGGCCGGACCTGGACACTACGGCGTTGAATCCGTTGTGGTCGTCGGCGGTGTAGTGCACGGTGCGGATGGTGCCGTCGGGTTCCACCAGCGAGTAGGAGCCCTTGACCACGTCTCCGTCTCTGACTTCGTGCTGGGACTTGTGGTCGCCGGTGTGGGCGTCCTGGACTCCATAGTTGAACTCGTATTTGGGATAAGCCTGGAAGGAGAAAAGCTGTTATCGTCGGTTCATACTATTCATTCACCTCGTGGTATCATGTTGATATCGGATCCAGATAGCAGCGCAGCAGTAATCATATCGGTTCATTTCATATGCTCTACTGCAACCTGCAACTCCGTTACTTCAAAGCCCATGAACCCATAAATTTTGAAAAGGATAAAACTAGTCTTTAGTAATGACAGTGATTGATAACAACACAATACGTAGCCGCGAGCCGTGAAACACTCCGTAAGTGATTCCATCGACATTGCAAAATGTAGATTAATTGCCAACTTTGGCGACAAAAAATTCCAATTATTAGTATGATTATTGTGTCAGATTAGTGAACCCCACAGGTAATAGAATGCCTAAGTACCCAGACGATTTGAAATGTCAAGCTCGTTCATATCCGCGCACGTGAAGAACGCGATCCACCAGAGTGTGACGCGTCTCGTTATGCAATAACTGTCGCGTGTGTTATGGTTATGTGTAATTTTGTAGAAAATGGGCGAAAGGAAGTAATTTCGTTTGTTTTGTAACAAAACAAGTGCGAGGTTATTCTTGGTCTTTGCGGTATTCAGGGCATCGGTTGGTTGGCAGATAGGTAGGTACCTACTTCTTTTGTGTGTGGTTACTCGGAGATCGGAGATGTTAAATGGTGTCTTTATTTCGACGAACGATGCGTGACGTTGGGATTGAACTTATATGCACTGCGTACCTAACTAGAATAATTATACCTCAGGTTAAGCTTTACTGCAAATTGAGTTTTTTTTCAATAAGTCGAGCGAAGTAGGTACCTTTATCTCAATAAGTAACATCTAAGAGTTGGTTGTGTTGTTCATTTGTACCTGTGAATCCTATAATTCTCGAAGCTTATTAGTACAAAATCGGGCATCCGTTAATCGTTAATTGACGAATTAACTTTTCCGTTAACGACTCAACTCTTATAACGTGATATAGGTAGTAATCAAGCTACGCCCCAGGTCGACGGTGTATTTCCGGAGAGCCCCTGAGCCTCTGTTAATGCCCGTGTTGCCTTCAAGCCAAGCTTGCATGGGTGGCACACATCAAGAAGTGTTTTTTCTGCAAGGCCATTAGCTTCTTAATCAGCTTGCATCTGAGATCTGAAACTATTGTTACGAACGGCGATCCCGTACATATTGGTAAACACTCGATCTTTCTGGATTCTTCCATCCATTAGATCGCAGTGTAGAAGTGTGGAATGTTCTGGTGCCTTCCAGAGCGCGCGTTTACGTGGAACCGAATGGGGAGACTTCAATGCTCGATCGAGAAAGATCTGTCCATTTTGGCGGAGGCGCCGTTCCAGAACCCGGCAGAATTACACGGGTAACGTGTGTGATTATTCAGGAATGGTCTAGAGACCGCATATGCCGAGCCACTATGGAATTTGCTGGAAGTAGACAGAAAGTTCGGGAACACTATTCGGAGGCCTTATATAAGGCATCAGCCGGCAGCTCAGGGCCTAAGGGCAGTATTGAATTGGAATGCGAAGTGGTAACGAGTGCGAAACTAGCGAAGTTGTAATCACAGCGATAATTCAAGTATATAATTGTTGGCGTTTATTGATTGTAGTACGCAGAAATAAACAGTGTGTGTTTTAAATTGATCATCTCAATTATATTCGAACCCGTACGCGAAATATCGTAACACTATGGTTACGTGTGGCTTGTGAGCTTTGAGGCGGCCTATGAGGCCGGCCTTTTGGGAAATAACAGTCCCTCATTATGAACAACAACCGTTGTCAGGTAGGAGGGCATACTGTTTGTTGAATAAGGTATCTTGTTTCAGAGTTCTTGTGATTGAAATAACAATCAAGCCCGTTACTCTTGACTTTATTACTCATATTGGTCTTAAAACACGAAGTAGGAGTCTAGAAGTATAAAATAAACTTTCAAACTGTCAGGAATAAGTAGAAGAAACAAAGAAAAGTCTTAATGTCTTTGGAAAATACCCAAAAAAGTCATAGGGTCATATTTCAAGGTTCCAGAACTTGAAGATCGTCTCAAGCATTTTCTTATTCGGCACTGTATAAAGGTGCATTTTTTTTAGGCCGGTTCTCATCAACAGTTTTCTGACATCGTCAACGCCCAGACTGTCAAAATTAAACTTTAACTGTGAAAATTTTGTCACAAGGCTATTTTGCTCGTCGCAAAAACAAAATCCTCATCCTCAGAACCGACCAATTTCTGATCCTACTGAGGTTTCCTTTGCACATTTCAAAATGTTGTTATTCTTATTAGGGTTTTATTGCTATTAACGCTTGAAAGAAAATTTGAATAAAACGGGTACCGATCCGAAATTGAGTTGACTATAGTCAAACGACTATTTTTGTTTTTTTTGTTGCTTCAAATTCTAACAAAGGAATAAAAATGGATAGGTGAGGAATGGCTGTTGAACTAGCTGGTTCAATTTCAGAAATACCTATTTCCTCTTTGTTTCTGGAGCATTAGTCCAAACACCTGAAAAACTCTATCTTTGTCTCTTTCTCACTCATGGGATCGGCTTGTCCTTTACTGTGAATTGTCAACCTTAAGCGTACCGTTAAATATAATATATTCATTTGAAAGGGTTTCTGATGTGACTGAGATTATAGTGAGGAACTAGTATAGGGGAATCGATTCCTCAATTTTTTTTTTCAAATAGAAAATTTGAATTCTGCACACAGCTTCCTTGAAGTAAAAAGAAGACAGTACATTTCACTTCAATGTTGGCAATTCACAGTGACAGACAGCCGTAACGTATCGTGAGTGAGGAAGAGATAGAGTTTTCCTTCTACCAGTTTCAGCGCTACAAATGCTCCCGAGGAAAAAATATAATCTCAAGATTGGATTGGCTGTATATCACTAGATTTTTGATGGTTCTCTTCCAAAAAAAGCAGATTTTTTCAGTTAACTTACAGCAACAAGAAACAAGAATAGCTATTTGGCTGAACAGTCCAAGTTCAGCTAACCGTTTTCTTGAGTGTTTCTTTAGAAGCATTGATAGCAATGGAACTAAGGGTACGAAAACTCGAAAAGTCAGCCTCTTGATTACTTCCTCAAAAAGAAATGTACGGCCAATGCTATTACGGACGGCATTTCCTACTGTTTTTTCTTTGAACGTGAGTTTCATGGAAACCAGTGGAGTAGGAGAATTGAAAAATAAGGGTAATCTAAAATCAAGTTTGGAAAGTTATAAAGATTCCAAAATTCAAGAACTTGAAAAACTTGATTTTTTTTATATTCTTTGAAGAAAGACCCCAATTCTTTTGCCAGCCTAGATTTGGGCAGAAACTTACGCCACAAGAATCTATCTGTTTCTCTTTCGCTCTGCAGAGCTGGTCCGCAGTCTGTTTCAGCCATTTTTATGCTAGGAAATGCCATCCTTGAGGTTCGAAATTCCCAAAAATTGTTATGAATTTTTCCTTTTTCTTTTGAATTTGAAACTCAAACCTTATACATTTCTTTCCAAGAAAATCCCAGACAAATTTGAATTTTCTATAAAAAAAGGTATTTAGCAGAAGAGTATTTTGAAAATTCACTTTTTCAGTGGCAACATAAATCTCTTAAAATTGTCATACATAAGTAACTAAGTTTGCTACCGTGTACTATAACTTCGAATGGTAACATATTCCTTCTAGCTATTTCTATTTTCTAAGACTTGCTTGCCTATACATAAAAAAAATCAAGAAAAAATAATTCGTGTTATCCGAGATAACGGACGTAATTTTACCTTATCTGCAGAAGCTGAAAAGCATTTGGTCGAGCGGACCCAAAATATCCAAAAGCAACATTGAGTTCTAGGTTCTTATGCCTACTCAGGTATACCACGCTTTCATTCCGGACATTATTACTTTTAAAAATGATTGAACATCACTGCTTTTTCCCATCTAATCAAATTAAAAAAATCTCACTTCAAGTTTGTTCCATCTTCATGCTCAAGCGATTTAAAAAAAATGCTATATGTTATTGAATTTCCCCGAAATAATCGAAAGCGAGATGAAAACATTCCAGTGGACATTCGTCCTAAAATGCTTCCTTGTAGCCAGAGGCCCAGTGGTATTGGAAATATGGCCTGGAGACTCCAACAGTCACACAGACAGAGAACCTCAGCAAAACCCATGATTCCCTGATTGAGTCATTTCAATTTAAAAAAAAATCAAATTGGAATTTGAAAAAACATTTGATAAAATTATTGTGCTTTGAAGAAGATCTATTTCAGTTTAATTAGAAAAAGTGAGAAAGTCTAAGTCAAACTAATAGTGAAGGTGGAAGAAGCTTATAGTAATCGAATTGATGCTTAGAGAATAAGGGATGGTTTCCCCAGGGATGTCAAGATATTCTTGTTTTGGTGAATTTTCGAGTCAATCATGATAATTCAAGCATTATTATAATCGCAAAGAATATCAGTAGGAACGAAAATAAGCATGCAATAAATTAAAAATTCAGAATTAAAGAAAATAAAGTAGAAGTTTAATTAAAATTATCAAATCAAAGAAGTAAAAAGTAAAACTCACATAATAATCAACACCGTGTCCACCACCACCATGACCACCATACGAGGGGGCGGCGTAGCCCAGGGGTGCTCCTACAGCAGCATATGATGTGGCATGTCCCAGACCTCCTATGATACCGGCTTGACTGCAAGCCACAAGGGCAGAGAGGGCAAGAATCTAAGAAAAATGAATTATTAGTATAATTCTTATATTTTCATTTCCCTTTGTGTACAATTTCCACAATTTTTTTTTTATTGAAAGGTATGGAAACAAATTAAAATTTGAATGAAAATCAATGAATGTGCCTAATATGTCAACATTATCAACTCTATTATTATTAATTGCTGTAATTGACCGTGAAAATTTAGTATTGAGTGAGTAATTAAAAGGGTTAATTATATTGATCAAGGGAGCGTAATTATTGAAAAAAAAATGTCGAGGAAAAAATCACAATTATTTTTTTCAAAAAGCACTAGCACACACCTTGAAGAACATTATTGTTATTTTATTTTTTTGGTTCTCTTGTCTATCACCGTGTACTTCACGACACCGTATGCCACCAAGAACCTCCACCACCGGCTTATATACCCAAAGAAACAGCCAAACCGCAAGAACGTTCACCGTATAGTGCATACTTTGGAATTACAGAAAAAAGCGGACCCATATAGTGACCGGACTATTATGTGTATACAAAAGCGTATTATGAACGAAAGTGCATTGCGACAATAATAATGGCAAGGTCCATTATAATGTGGAGCAAATTTCTTCCTCGCACCTCCGCCACACGTCTGTCGTACACCACCCAAGAACAAGAACCGCATTTTTGGCGCCGCTTGTTCAATCATCTGGAAACCCATCTGAGATAATGCCCGGTGTGATATAATTCGCGAGAACCCGGGTCGATATTCGAGCAAAACGGCACGAGTGTTGGTAATATTATAGCGAAATCTTTAATTTTCTGCCCATAATTATGTCTTAATTAATTAGCGGCGAGTTGCATACGTATCCGGAAGCAGCATAAGTGTATTATTGCCCGGATTATTGGACGCCCATTGTGCGGTAACACCCGAATCCCTAATTAATTTATTTAAATTTTGAAATTCTGAAGGGGCATGAGCATAAATTGCGCTTGATGCAACCTGACAGGTGCGGCAATTCTCGAACCGAATTGGCCAAACATGCAGTGATTCACTATATTGATTCACTTGGTAATGTAGGTAGGAATCTATCCGATCAATATTTTTTTTTTCCTTGTAGGAGTGTAGTCTTGACAAAACTATTTTTTTTTATGATCTCTCAGTTTCAGCAATATATGTTCGAAACTTGTACAAAACTTGAGGCTGTATTCCCGAGATATGCGGAGTTGTGTGCCGAAAGAACTTTTGTTTTCAAATTTCCGCTTTCAACGCTCTCAAAATCTGAATTCCATTGCAAAAGCGCCCTAGACTATTTATACTGGATTTAAAAAAAGATAATGAGGCTAATAAATGATTACACGATTTGCATTTTGGTCAATTACAGTGCTGATGCACCCATGGAAATGCTGCAGGGCCTCTTCTTGATCAATCAGCTGAAACTTGCCAAAAAAGAAATGCCGTAATCAGAGATCATCTTAATTATCTTTTTCCGGAACCGACGGTCTGTTTAAATATGAACCTAAGTTTTGTCAGATTTGTTCAACATCACAACATGAAATCAAATGTTCAACTAGAGGAGGGCGTAGTGTGTAGTAGGCCGCACCAGTCAGGTGATAACTTGACTGCAGCAACGTTGGCCGCTGCCAAGAGTTGAATGGGAGACAAGACGTCTTTCATCTGATTCGAAGCCGATCTGGAACTCTTCCTCGGGTGGTCTTAAGCAAACCCCCCGAGTATACATGCCTCCAGCCGGCGGTAGGGCAATGTGTAGAGGATAACCGGCAGCGTGGTTGGGAGGCAGACGAAGTCAGGAACACCGGCGCAGGGAGCGAGGATGTATCGGACATCCACACCTGCGATCTAGGGGTGAAAGACGGAGTCAAGGTCGACCGTGCGCTTGTCGGCCCCAGTGCTTGGATGGACCGAACATCAAACATCCAGGCACCACATTGCGGCTCGGTGAGTCCGACTGGTCTGGGAGAGAAGTACAATGGGCCCAGTAATGAGGCCAACGTGCCAGGTAAAACTGTGTTCCACCGACTCCTCAAAATGGAATCCAGAATCCAGAAATGTTCAACTAGTTTTTCCATTATTTTACATACAATCATGACACTTGAATTTGTGTTGGAATGTTGAGCAAATTTGATGAGAATGCAGGTTCATTATGATGTTACACCAAATAGCCTGATTGGTCTGGTGCGCTTTTTGTCATAAAATTTTAATTTTGGAAGAGATAGAAGCAGAAACTTCAAAAAACAGTTCTTACGGCACACAGTCCTGGATATCTTTGCATGGATACAGACAGCTTTAAGGATGGAGCTATGTATATTGTATATTGACCAAATAAAGCGTTGCGAAATCAATCGGCAATCCCAGCGGGTTTATTACTTGACAGAAATTCACTATTTGGGTCTCTTTCAAAAGTCACAGACTGGTGCTTTGGATAGAAAACCTTTTTTAAATTCCAAAATACTTTTTCCAAAATTTCAATTTTTCTGGTTTTATAACAAAAATCACTTCATCACTCACCTCTGGTTGCACCAAAGAGATGAATAATGGAATAGTTGATTCAGGATTTTGTTTGGCGAATTTTAGGATAGTGACCAATGGAAAATTCAGATTTACAAAATATCATCGAAAAGTGGTTAGTTGTTCACAACAGCTTGTATGCATTCCCTCTGATCAGTTAACCGGCATTGTAGGCCAGTCAAATTAGAACAAATTTTTCCGTTTGAGGGAAAAAACTGTTGGAGTTTTGGAAATTTGACAGTGATGTCCGGTAAGGTGTACTGTTAAACATACTAAAAGCCCCCAACTCTACCTATTGAGCTCGAGCCGCCATCTTGGAAAAATGGTCCTTCGATCCAATTTTCTGCTCATATTCCGCTTATCATCAGAGATATTCAATTAAGTTCCATAAAAAATCAAGGCTATAAAATTGCCTACAAAAATTGTTTCATACCGATTTTTTTCTCGTATATGTTTATATTAATAAAATTAACTTAACAAAAAAAAAATCAAAAGATTAGCGATTTTTTGCCTATGGCTGAAGATATTGTCTTCAAAATTTGTGAAGATGTTGGCAGTTCACATCAAAGCTAAACGTGACAGTTGAGGTAGAAAAAAAATGCGAAAATATATATATTTTTTTTTCACATTAAGCAAAATATTGATTTTCGAGTTTGACATTTCCAACAGGGCGGAGTGAAGGTTTCAATCGAACATAAATCAGTTTTGATATTTACATATTGTAAGACAAGATTTCATCAGTATTGTGCCTTCACGAGCTTCTGGAATGTTCGATATGAATTAAACTAACAGAATAATAGCTAAGTCCAAAAAGTGTTGTCGATTGGTTATGAAGGAGACATTTCGAAACAAAAGATATCAGCAAAGGATATACAGGAGGTCCAAAAGTTATTCAACTGTATATGAGCCCCATATTGATGTGCCGTATCCAAAATAGTACAAAAGAATCAATCAAAATGTTAAAATCCACCCTGTATAACAAATAGTGACGATACAAAATGGAAGTAGTAAAGCATACCTGGTGCCAAAAATACAGCCTTTACATTGCTAAAAAAAAATAACAAAATTGATCGATTTATTTAAAAGTTATTAGTAGAGAGCGGATTTATAATTTTTTACATGTTCTATTCACTAAGTTGGACGCAACTGTCGACTTGCAGCTTGACGTTTCCATCTTATAAGGAACCTAAATACCAAATTTTATTTCGCATATAATTCATTATTTTGACTTTTTACCGCATACAAATTGATAGTCCATATAATCGCATATAGCCGCATATTTAGTCCATATTTTTGCACATAACTGAATATTTGTCACTATTTCGGCCATTTTATCTATATGTGCGAGAAAATCACGGTATTTTTATTTCAAGGAAAAAATAATTTCAATTTTTTGAAGAATTTTTTTCTACTTAGATGGTCAAAGTTGGTTGGTTAGTTTTACATGTAAATGTATTTTTCACTATTCTTGCAGCTTATATCACATATTTACTCACATATATTGCTGTATTTGGACATTGAAAAAAAAATTGTTGGAAAGTGTTCAAGAACCAATCACCTCTTGTTTGAAAAAAATGGTGAAAATCTGTTCATGGGATAAAAAGTTGAAACATTTGCCAGAGAGGAAAACTCGGAAACCATGGCCGGATTAAAAAATTTTCATTCAAACCAGATCCCGAGTGTACCTACTTCATCTTTGAGTTACCTTTGGTAGAGTCCACTGTTTCGAATGTTTTTTTGAGTCGAATCTGATTTTCAGGCTCCATCGTTTGAAGAATAAGCTTCAATTCGCCGTTCATATTTTTGAAATTGGATAACAAGGAATCCCATTATCAAAGCAAAACCAAATTTTTCATCACCCTGCAATTGAAAGAGATATAGACAGGAATTTAAAAGGCCATTTGGAGACAATGAGTCAAGCGTTCATAATATGAAGTCACATAAAGTCTGGTAATATTTTTACAATAGTTGCACATGATTTAAACTTGACCATTTTGGTACAGCTTCCGTTTTCACCCTGTATATCATGTATATTGCCGACAATAGAAAAATCTGACATCAAACATCGTAGAGAAAGAATCACTTCATCAGACGTCGTAAACCGTTTTGAAATCGGTTGCTTCTTTCCGCTGATATTTATATTTGAAAGAAAATACAAATTTTGGGTGGCCCACTTCAATTGCTGACCTGTTTAGTTGGTTAGCTAGCTCTGATCTTTCACCGGCATTATTTGTCGAGGAGTGCTTACTCACTTCTTTCAATTGGTTTCTTTCTGTCACCTAGTTGTAATATGCTTACCTAGTTGTAATATGCTTGGAATTGTGATTCACCGTTTCCATTTCTTAAATTATTGATGAACTAGAGTCAATCGAACTGCGCTGTGATTGTTTTCCAGAACGGTCCCATTCTTCACAACAGATCTAAGGGTAGATGCTACTTTCTTTTTGAGGGCCCCCATCAAACTGGCTCAGCTAGCTCGTAATATTTTTTCAGAAAACAAGAGAAGAAATGGTTACTGTCGACAATGGAGCTGATGTTACAGTTATATTCCTCTAACTGGGCGCAACCTGCTGATCAACCCATACTGTCTTTATGTCGCAAATGGTTCGCTATTCGAGACTTTCGGTTGAAACTCGTCAAATCGAATTGGGTTCAAGTATTCACCTGGTGATTTATCATAGCGGATGCATCCATCGGAGCCGATTTTATTAGAAAATTTTGGTTTATTGGTCGCTACCAAGAATCAATATCGACCGACTAACTTTTAAGCATTTACTATGTCAGATCGATACCAGCAAGTCGACAGCGTTTGACGACATTCTTCGGCCGGAACTAACTATTATAACTAACCAAGAAACCACCAGTTTTCCGTCAGAAAAACTCTGAACTGCGAAAAAGAATTCGGATTCATGGTGGATTCAGGTATTTGCCATCCATCAAAAAACCCATAGACAAGCTGATTGGCATAAGGTTGAGAAGAAATACACAATTCTTGGGAACCTTGAGGTGACTTTCTTTATTAAATGCTGCAGCAGTAGACGAGTACCTGACCGACGACCAGTACCCCTAACAGAAGCTTCAAGATTTTTCGCATTCACTTCATTGAAGATAAAACTATTTTTACAATCCATGATTTGATCGGGTTCCAGCTCATGAAAAAGGCATTCTCAAAATCGCTTTTACTGTCCTGTTTGGTCTGTTTGAATTTGAAGATATGGCTTTTGGTATCAGGAACACAAACCAAACCATGCAACGCTTCATGCATGAAGTCTCAAGTGATTTGCCATCGTATACATTGGCGACGTACTTTTTTGTACATTTTCGAAACTAAGATGAACACCGGAAACATCTCTTGCAAGTTCTCAGACCTTTGAACAAGTTTGGCATGACAATCAGCATGAAGCAATGTCGCACTTTTATCAAAAGGCGGTGTCCTTCTTGGGTCACTGGGACGCGATTACAGGGGTTGAGCCGTTACCTGAACGTTTAGCAGCCGTTGCAGAATACAAACAACCCTCCATGATCAACGAGCTCCGTCAATTTCTAGTCGTAATCAGTTTTTTATCGACGTTTTTCTCCCTACGCTGCTCAGAATCGTATCAAGTTTTATTGAGCCAGTATTTGGAATAATTGCGACAGAACGACAACAGAATAGAAAGATAGGTGGTTTGGACAGATGCTGCTTTGATTTCATTTCAAAAATGCAAGAATGACCTTGCCTCTGCCACACTCCTGATCAGCCAGTCTTTGTCTTGGGTTGTTTGTCGACTCATCGGACTTTGATGCAGAAACCGCACTTCATCAGTTCTATGAAAGGAGTTGGCAGCCTTTCAGTTTCTTCTCGAGCAGCCTAAGCCCGCTGAAGAACTTTAGATACAGCACCTACGACTGAGAACTACTGGTCGTCTACCTCGGTGTTGAACACTTTCGGCATATGCTGGAAGGTCGAAAGTTTACCTTGTTCACTGACCACAAACCCTCAATTTATAGGTATGCATTCTAGCAGAGAGCTGACGAAAGCTTCCTGTGTCATTTGAGACATCTGGATTTTTTCGGACAGTTTTGATCACATCTCAGCACATCTCAGGTAGTGATAACGTTGTTGCTGACGTACTATCTTGACTCAGCACCATTGACATGCCATCTGGTATAAGCCTGAAGAGCCTGCTAGAATCGAAACAATAAGCCTACCTGTTGGAATCTATCCAAACTTCAAATCGTTAGATTCAACGGCTATACGATCTGCAATCTGCACCATTGCAGAAAAATCCTTTATTCTTATCTCCACGTGTTTTCAACGTTAGATACACAGACAATCTTTGAAAGTCTCCACAATCGATCTCATCCTAGCATTCGTAGTTCAACACGTCTGGTTTGACAACGATACTATGTTTGACCGTCGATGAACACCGACTGTTGTGTTTGGAGTCGCAGCTGCATTCAGTGTCAAAGGAGCAAGATCGGTCGTCATTCGCAGGAACGCAGGCACCCTTGGCGTATTCCCATCAGGTGAGGATTGTTTTGATCACAATAACATTTTTTTTTTTGCCCTGCATCAACAGCTAGGTTATTAGCAGGTTTTTGCCGTCGGGGTTTTTTCTTTAACGATAACAAAACAATGAGGACGATAACAACGAAGTACTGTAAGATTTGCATCTTTGGATCAGTGGGGGATTTATCAGTGGGGTTTTGTTTCGATGGCTCTCTCGTTTCATCCCTCTTCCCGGGGCATCACCGCACGATAGTAGATGCCCCAGTACTAAGAGACGCGTGAAAAAGTCCATCTGGCCCAGTGCGGATTTGAACCCGGGACCTTCGCCTTTGAAAGCGAGGCCGAGCTCACCGTGCTACCGACTGGGTTACAATAACATTGATATTGTTAGTTTTTTTGCCACCGACAGAAAAAGAGTTTTCGTATATTTTCACCTGTGTTGACCGATTCAGCAGATTGCCAGATGCTTTTGGAAGACTGTTACGAAAAGTTTTTCTGCGGATTGGATTTCGAGATAAGTACGGTATTCTACAATACCCGGCTAACGTTTGATCAATGGAGACATTTTGAAAAGAATTTGTTTGGATCTCTAGCCAGCTTGCTTGGAGTTGAGAAGTTCCGTATCACAGTGAAAAGAAAGGTTAATCAGCCGTCCAGTCGCTTCTATCGATAAACATTTTGTTTACAAATTCAACCTTAACTCCGAATTTTATGGACCAGTGGTAATTGTTCAGAATAGAATGGACCTACTATTTAGTTTCTGTTCTAATAGCTTCATGATAATGGCGATCATGAGAATCAATACTGATAAACGGGCCGTGGACCGCTTTTCAAAATCAACGTTATTTTCACCTCAGATGTCTATAAGGAGAATCACTTCGTTCTAATGTAAAAAGTCGACTTCATTGGTAATCACTGAAAAGTTTGACCATCAAAAATCACTTTCCTGAAAAAAAATCGCTGTAGACGTGGAATGTTTAAGGACATGGTCTGATTTCAGCGAGGCTTGCACAATCCCGGATCTTTTTTCCAATGACTGAAAAGCTATGACCTTGCAGAAAGCACTATCAAAACCAGAGGTTATGCTGTTGAGAAACACCCCATGCGGATATCAACTTTGACCTACTTCCCAGCAGGATTTTCACTCACCAGGTAGGTAAGTACCTAATGATATTCACACTTCATACTTTCCGGCATTCTCTGTTTGAAATGATTATAATCTCTAGAGGTGTCAAAACAATATTAATTTGTAAGTAATAGCATTAAAACATAAATAGGGCAAATCAGCTGTCGACAAGTCCGATAAACAACTTTGTCTCGACACGACGTCTGAAGGAGAAGAAAGTTGGGTGGTAGGTACAGGTATACCCGCATACAAAACGATACGGTCAGAAATTTCGGATCACGAAAATCTCAGATTATCTAATGGGGCATCAAGAAAAAAACGTGTTGTTCGTGTTTTCACGTGCACCAGTGTTATATTATTATCAAGTGCGATACACAAAGTTATTCGAGCATTAAATTACCATATGGAATAATGGGAGTGATTTATTGCAGTTACGTAACTGCGGGATATTGGCCGTATATGTGCCGCGTTTGCATTTTAGGGCGAATATCAAACCTCTGCCTACCTGTATAGGAATGATAGTAATTACCTAAGAACAATAACCGATGGTGTGCACATAGACAAACCACAACCACGTATATCTTTCATGCAGATACAAGAGTAGGCATGCCGAGAATTTGATACACTGGATTTTTGTGCAAGATACGGCACACCCTAGTAGGTCCTTGCTATTTTTCTAGAAGAATTCAAAGATATCGACTTGTATGTCCAGATGAGGTATGCTAATGAGAAGGAATACTTTCCCACCTGTAACAATATAAATTATGCACAATATTTATTCGCTTTCAATTAACGATTATAGCATTATGCGAAGCTTAAAAACTGGAACGGCTCGGTGTAATAATAAAAGAGACGTTTATTGAAAGTGGTTGGGGCATTTAAAATTCCTCGCTCGCAGTTAAAATGTTATTGGGTAGGTCAGGAAATTCTTCGAGCAAGTGAAGACATAGATCGAGGTGCTACAATGCAGAATGCGATTAATGACAGTTCCGTCTCGGCCGCCTCCGACAGTGGGTATAATATCCTTCCGGAAATTAAATGGTCGGCTGCACATCACCAAAGTGATGCAACTGGAGACTCGTTAACTCTGATATAATCGAGGATATGATATGAATATGTGTAAGAAGACTGGCGAGCAAAGGAAAACAAAGAAATTCGCATTCTCGCGCAGTAGCATTCGCGTGCAGCCACTCGGAAACTCGATAATAATGATCGGCACGATCTCTGTCGGCTGCAGAGGTGGTACCCAGCAGCAAAGGTGGAGAAAATTTTGCCTGAAGAAAATAAGCTCTAGTCGAGTCTGATGCTGTACCTAGTGCCTGGATCATTACCTAAAAGTACTCGAGATCTCGAGAATAATTTATGTGTTTGTTTTTTGAGAGTACTACGTGGGTAATAGTACATAATAAAATGTTACTGATGCAATGCACTTTCTCTGCTAATAAAGTTAGTAGTGTTTTCTTTTGGTGGATGCGCTGGTGTAAGAACTTAACCAGGGCTACTTAGTAGTTCTCTATCTGATGATAATCTTTTTTATTGATCTTTTTTCATACAGAAGCTGTAATTCTGACAAAGTTACTAGGTAGAAGAGCCCAAGGCTGATGGTACGGACATGGGGCTAGAGTGAACAAAGCTAAGTAGTTGTTATTATTACAAAAACGGTCTATTTACTGCTTGACTAATTATGTTCTTACGTGAACTTCCAACCTTACAAGTTTGATAGACGCTGAGCGCAAGTATCAGTACCAATACTTGATGTTTATACGATTGACAAATCTTGAGGGTTGTGTTAGGCCAAGTGCCATTTTTGCTATATTTTGGTGGTGCATTCTGCTACACAAAACTTTTAGCACTGCTCTGGAGCTGTGAAACAAGCATCCAGGAAGATTAGTTCACTATGAATTTTCCACAAAAAAAGGAAGAAGAACCCAGTTCCTGATGTTCCAGACGCATCATGCAGATCGAATGAATATCATCCCTGCATTTTCAGTGCCAATACGCTCGGTCACACAAAGACAGGGCAGAATACTCCATTTCAATGTTAATTTTGATAGATTTAATCCACTGTTCGACGTTTGGCTGTAATCGTCGTTGCCTCTTGCCTTCCCAACATTGTTTACCTCTCACCTACGTTGTGTAAGCTCTTACTCTAGATGACAACGTAACTTTGGGGATAATGTTGAGTTATCAAATGAAACGCGATTGAAACACAAACAAAATGAACTTTTATTGAAAATCATGAGCAAAGTTTTAAATTCATTTGTCTCTTCTCTCAAAACACCTCATAACACTAGACTGATAGATTGACAAAATGACACAACATGAATAAAGAGCAGCAAAACACAAACATGAATGAAACAAGAAAATTCATCACAAATCATTTAGACAATGCGGGAATTAAAAATAATAGAATGAAAATAAAATCAAATTAGCAAAACAAAACAAGAGATCATAAAACATGTAAAACTGTCAATTTATCGCCTAAGAAAAGTGACGTATTTTTTGACGGGCACAAATGAGAAGAAAACATCAAAGAAACCTCTGCGTATTGCCTGATTCGAGTACTTAAATATGATCAATTCAACTGCTTTCTGCATTAAAGCAAGCTGTGTAAAAAATAGGTTGCGCTGGTATGAATGGCACGTTGACGACTTGTTGGCAGCTAGCTGTCTTCATGTGCAATTTTCAATGTAACATTGTCACCGTCTCGGGGAGTCATGTACGCGAAAGTCAAAATTTTCGAGAATATGCGAGGGATTGTTAGTTTCCTTCGAGTGATTTGCAGTGTGAACGATAAGGGACATTGTCTCCACTGGTTGGTGAGTCTTTGCCAAAGCTATTAGGTTTTTGCCGGTCACTGAGAAAATGATGCCGAAAGTCCGTGATGCCGTGAAGAAATGGAATGTAAAAAGGAAAAACCCACTGCCCAAGAGGAAACTGATTCTTTAGTTGGTTATTATGAATAGTAGGACAATAATTCATGGAGTTGAACTGTACGGAGAGGAGACAATTTGAGCGTGAGTAGGTAGGTAGACTGTGTTGTCTGCCAGCATATGTGTCCTCATACCTTGCTTGCTGTTGCAGTAGGTATAATGGGTAGAGCTAGAGCTAGAGTAGGTACCTAGTACTCACTACTTCAGTGATGTGCATCAGAAGATGTAGCCTTTTGGGCGGTGAGCTTTTTCATTCGAGAAATATCGTGCCGATCTTCGACATCATTCATTAGTAGCCGCCAAAAACCTAACACCCTTGCCAGAGACCCACCAACCAGTAAAGACAATGTTCCTTATCCTCCACATGCAAAGCATTCCAAAGAAACTGACGATTCCTGCATCAGTGTAAATCGGTACTCAAACCTCTTTAAACGTTCGCTTAGTTTACAAGTTATTCACTTTGCAATAAAAAGAAACTCACTCTTTCACGCTTTGAAGAAAACTTCACACTTAGCAATTGATTTCACACTTTCTCACACAAACAAAAGCATTACGTCGCCACTCCGCATTCCTCTCAGAACAGAAGGCGAATTAATAGATATGTAAACAATTAACAAATTATTGATGAATAAGTAGATGAATCAACAAGAAACAATTTATAAGTAAATGAGTAGAGAAGTCGAATTTGGTCAAACTCTTGATTAGAAATCGGAAGTCTAGGACGCATTCGCCTGAAATGCCTCAGCGGTTACACATCGACAGATACAAACATACAAATCGGAAGAAGAATTAGTAAACAGTACGGGTAAATGTGTGACTGGGTCCGACTCAGCGGTCTTCTCTTGTATTATTTGAAACCCCACAACGTGAATCGAGTGGATAAATTTGGAGTCAGAGGTACTTTCATGAGATCCAGATGGGATGGACCAAGATTCTCAAGAAGCCTATATTCGGTGAGGCCCACACGTGGGATCAACCCACTCAGGTGCCTGTCGGTGAGAATGCCGACAGAACCGCCCAACGTACCGAGCAGGGCGAGCCAAAAACAAAAGAAGTGAGGCCAGGTAAGAAAACTATTTCAAAATTGAGTGTGTCTATAATCGTTCTCGAAGATGAACACTTATTTTGGTTAAATGCGAGATAAGTGACATTCACAGTTGAGCTTGTGAACGGACATTGTCGGTATTATCAAGAAACAAGGAATGAATGGCAACCACAATCATTGAACACTTACACCACTTTCATACTTCATTCGAGTTCCAAAATTCAACGTAGTACGCATTCCTGGCGAGGAAACTCTGTGATACTACCGAATTTGTTCATAAATAAATATGCCCGTCAAAACAGGGCAGTAAAACAAAATAAACCCGAGTCTGTAGCGGCAGAAGAAGGTGATTGGGAACTAATGTTATGATTCTCAAAAAAAAACACTCCACAAACGCCCCGTTACGCTAGGCAAATGAATAGCCGATATGGATTCCTTACATAACAGAGCGTCTACAGAATGCCACCCTTCACAGAATTGTACTATAAGTAGGAACAGCAAAGGAACACGTTGAAAAAAAAATGAAAACCAAGACAGCATAATTTCTCCCTTGATAGGAAAAGGTCAGTAAACTCGACAAGGCAGATTCATACAAAAAATGAATCCCCCTCCTCCGGACATGGAGAAGTGTTCAAGTCTCTCTTCCTTCCCCTACTTTCATGTGTAACCCAACATTGAAATGTGAATAAATCATAAGAAGTACTGTTCTCCACCTAGCGGCTGATTAGGCGTAGCAGGGTTTCTTCTTGTTGTCTTCTTATTTGTTACATAATTTGATACGTGCACAGTGAGTCTTGAAGACTCGCTGATCTAGAATTACACTGTGGTATGCGGCATTTGCACAGTTTTGGAACCCTCGGATGTCACAAGATTGAATGAGCATGAATCATCACTTTTGTGGTCATTGAATACATACTGTCTGTACCTGAGGCAACATTTTTGTGTAACATTCCTTGCTGATCCACGGAAATGCAAACTTTCAGCAGCGTGAGAAACATGAAGGCTCGAAATACACACACCACAGTACAACTCTGAAGCAACGTCATGAGTGCAGAACATACACACCCACTAGATTTACGGGATTCATCCATTCATCAATAATCGACACCAGTTCTGAGAGTTCGATAAATGACACAAAACTCAAAGCAGTGCCAAGCACCTTGACTACAGCAGGGGATAAAATGCAATAAGTTACGCAAGCCCGTTGAGAACAAAGGGTCAGGAACTCGACCGGAATTTCGCGCTAGGTACCATGAATGTGGGGACAAAATGTGTATCGAAATATTATGCATGATTCGGTGGGTGAGTGGAAGCCAAAATTCTGTAAAATATCAAGTGAGAAATCCACCTGGAACCGGTTAAAAAACCAAGCACTCTCCCATCGGCAAACGCTACCAAGTTTTCTTCCCTGACGGTACACGTCAGGTGACGTAACTTACAAACAAAACTAAAACAAAGTACGGGGTGTTTATAAGAAACTGTGATCGCGGCAGGCATGGGTCGGGCCGAAAAACGCAGTAACAGGCGTAATTGTAGTGATCGAAAGCGGATTTCAAAGGTGATGCGATCACAAACGTTTATAAACACCCGGTATAATATAGGGAGAGTACTATACTATGTCTTGCAGAATGTCGGTGGACACGATTGACCTTTATATGAGTGGTAACTCATACAGGATACGACACAGTATAATGGTGTGATGAATTTCAATTATCAGTGGGTTATTCTGTTCTGGCGAATGTTTCACTCTCAGATATGAGAAGAATTGAAAAAGCAACAGGGAAAAATGTAGCCGTGAACCCATTCGAGACAACACGACGATCCAGCTAGTCTGAAGTCTAGGGAAATGTTTACTTGGGAAAGATTCTGTATACTTATGCCCGAGCTTATGCCCAATATAATATTCCGAACACAAGCATTAAGCATCTTTGCAGCATCAAATCATGACACTGCAAGCGTAAGTTTTCAAATATCAGTGGAACCAAATGTCAAGCTCTAGGGAGTCTGCAAATTTTATATTTGGAAACTTAGAAACAATATCTCACAGCCGACTAGACTCACGGTCTTGGTCACGGTAGGGTTGAACGTATAGACAATACAAATAGAAAAGACACATGTCGTCACGGATTTTTACGGTTGCGTAGGAACCAGGTGAGTCCTTCATTCAAAAAAAGGTTGGCTGATTTTTGATGCCCCAATATCCGTGACGACGGTGGCGATAACTATGGTCTTCTCTATTTGTATTGTCTATACATAGTAAATATTCTACGAACAGAAAAGGGCCGACCAGCCAAATATACCTACCTATGGATTATTCAGCACTACGAGTATAGGCAATTGACCTGATTGGAAAAAATGGCCTCTTCGTGGAGGAAGTTTTAGGGAATTAATTGAGGGGGCCCAAGTTGCCGCAGGCAACGAGGCAACATCGGCTGTTACGTTAATTGGTGGCACGTCAAAACTGTCACATTGCTGTCTTGTGCAGTCCACTACAAGCAAACTTTTGCTCCTGTGAACCCTTGGGACCCCGTAGGCTCTTTATTGGGCCCCATGTTGATGAACAGCGTCGTCGCAGACCTTTCTCTAATAGCCCAGTCGCCAGGGAAAACAATAAGGAAAAAATTGTTTACTGGCTGGAAACTAGCTTAAAACGATCTGTGTAGCTTAGGTTTTGACATACTAGTTTCCCCCCTTTCGGTAATGTCGGCGTCATCTCGCCATCATCAACAAGAAGTGCACCAGCGTAGATTTTGCCGAATATCTTGATTTTGAGTCATCTGACAGCAAACGATGTTATTTTGAAGCTTAGGAAATTTCCTACAGTTGGGTTTTTAAATCTACTTTCTGCGACCTATGGTCTTTGAGATAGAGTTTCTGGAAGCGAGAGTCATTGTCGTGAAAGCTCCATGGCCACTTGACTCGAAAAACTAAAATGTCGATGTGGCAAAAATTTTCAAAATGAGAATACTCGAGAATCCTTCATGCTATAGCTGCGGTGATGGTCTTAAACTCTTCCTCTTGAACCGTAGATTACGAATATTTAAAAGTCAAAAACTTCACATTGTACATTGGTGTACTAAGGGAATCAAATCAGATCAGAGAAATATGACATATTTCTTCGATTTAGCCTATGCGAAACTCTAAGCACCTATCACGAGTCCAACATCAATATGCATTGCTCTGTAAGCTTCTCTTGACAAACTCAAGAAGTGGTCAGCTCACAGCTTTCCTGTGAAATGTTTTGAAGGCCCTCTAAAATCATCAAAATTTATAGTCGCAAGAAATGTATCTAACAGTATATTATATGTATACCAAGGAACCAAAGTGAATTTTTGATCCCTTGGGTGAAGTTTGTTTCTCGAGGGCCCCTCGGGTCCAAATCCCCAAATTAAAAATTCACTTCGGTCCCTTGATATAAGAAAAAGTCACTTCGGGTTGGCCTTTTTTCCTCGTTGTTTTCTTATGATTTTCTGCTTGGACTTCAGCTGGAGATCCGCATTTTTTATTCGAATAAGCTCGCCGTAGCTACCTTTGTGTTCGGAACGCAAACGTTGCCTTTTTTCACCGCAATTGCAATCTAGTGCATTGCTGGGGGCGTAGTCTTTCAGCTGCGCACCTCTGGAGCTAGATCTACTACAAGCCTGCTAAATACGCTAATCATAACATGAAATAGGAGACACAAATGCAAACCCCTTTTCCAATTATTTCTACTTGTCAAATTTCCATGTCAATGATGTGGGTATTGCAGGTATTCACTAGTGCCCATCTAGGCTACTAGACGTCGGAGTATGTGTTCTTCTCAAAAATTCTTCCACGATCAAGTACCAAGCTTTACACCAGGTGGCGTTTTTTAAATTTAAATCGTCTATACTTGACGAATTCACTTGGCTGCTCCAGTGCTGCTCCGCCGCACTCGTTTTCAGGAAACAGCTCATCCTATTGGAGTTTCCTTGGCAACGATTGCGGCCGAGCAGTACTGGAGCAGTCAAGTGAATTAGTCATTAGTCTCATTTCAGCCGATTTTCGAACAATATTTTCTTCAAGAGGAAACTCTCGGACAGGTCACAAATCATATTCGAATTTGGAAGATTTGTTCACGTTGACTATACCTACTTTCTATTTTCTGCAGAAACTTCATTTGCACTTTAGTAGAATTGCAAGTTGCCGCGAACAATTTAGTAGATCTGCAAGTTGCCGCGAACAATTTCAGTGCACTCATAGTGCGTTCTGTCACAGACATGTCAGTGATGTCACAAGTTGTTGACAGCAAGTTTATTCGGCAGCAAAATTTGGCAGCAAAAATGCTGAGTCGCAGAAGGTATCAAGGCGACGCGACGCCAACGTAAATAAATCTTTTGTCATATCTTTCTGACGAAGAAGTTTGACACCTTGTTTTTTTGCCGGTCGTTCCTATATTTTAGTGTCTAGCTTAGCTTCAAACAGACACAATAGAATAAAACAAAACCAGTGATGAACACAATGATTATATTTCTTTATGATTCATAACGTAATGAGAACAATACTGCGATAAATAGTGCGTACAATACAATAACATATTTACACAAAAACACCTAACACACGATAAGCAGGAGAACACAGAGCGCTGAAGAAGAAGGATTCATCAAAAAAAAATTCATTGACATCTTGTTTCGTTTGACATGGCCTGGGTCGGTGGTCAATGCTCTTTTCCCACGACGGCAAATTTATAATAACCTTAATCTAACAATTAAAAAATAAATAAAACACACTCGAATTTGCCGACGTACAAGAAGCACATTTCCACTATAACATAATATACATTGGTTTCGCAGTCGCATGACCATTGACCATTTTACACCTGACAAGTTTGTGTAGTGTATGAGTGCGTCAGAAAGTCGTCAGGTGTAACACAATCAGAACGACGTGATATTATAGCTACCTACGTGGGAGGTATACATATAAGCATTGTACTTCTTAAAACAATATTAAAAAGGGTCGGCTCTGATTGCGGCTGATTGGGCATCAGCAATGTGCTGAGGTCGGAGGTCCTCGCGGACCTCTGCCGGTTATCCTTTCAGCAAGCCGCCGTAACCGTAGCCGTAGCCCAGCGGCCCCGCCAGGGCGGTGTGTCCCAGTGGAGCGTAGGCAGGTGCCGCGATCGCAGGAGCGGCAATCACCTGTAACACAACTCCGTTATTGAACGATCAAACAGAAACAGTAATTATTATTTTACTTTGATCCAAATACTTGATGTGAAATGAATTTGGAAAATCTATCTGTTACATTAGAATAGGGAATTTTCGTGTCATGGTTCTTGATTGGTAACGCTGAATTTAAAAGAAGGGAGAAGCGAGAAATGGCATGAGAGAAATCGAGACAGCACTAGCAACCTAGGTTAGAATACTTCAGATCTGAAATGGTTGGTATAGGCTGTCTGATTTCTACATGATTCTAGTGGGCCGCGATTCAGGCCGCGATCGGCCGATGGCGACCAGCAACACAGCCCACTCGAATCATGTAAAAATCAGACAGCCTATATAACAAGTGTTTTTTTTTTTAATCTGGCGTCCAAGTATGCTGTGCTCCAGCCGAAAAAAGCCTCATTCGACCGGAGCACAGCATGCTTGACGCCAGATTTAAAAAGACACCCCTTATAGTGGCTATTATTTTTTGTAGCTTGTATATAGAGCATTCAACTATCTACATTTTGCATCAAGTGACGAATGATCAGTGAGAGTAACTCAAAGGGATAATTTGGATCAGCTTCTGCGTAGTTAGGTACTGACGGTAAATACCGGTCACAGATCACCTGATGGCAATGTTTTCGAATGCTCGCTATTTGAATTAAGTCTCAAGTTACGTCCCGAATTGAGTACAAAGTCTAGTGGGAGGTCAACTGTGATTATTTAGTCAAAGTTTCATTGAAATAGCAAATAACAGAGCCAGAAAATCAGTTGCAGTTTAAAAAAAAAATTGAATACTGCTGGCCCTTTTTATGCCATCGAACAATAGGCAAATCATGTCAATGATCTGTGGTGCTCAAGGCGTCTCAGAAAAAATAGAAGAGGAAAAAGTACTGACTTTTGTTACGGGTGAGGCTGGATGGACAGCATGTCCCGCCCTGGTGACAACTGCATTGAAGCCGTTATGGTCGTCGGCTGTGTACGTCACCGTCCTGACGGTGCCATCGGGTTCGACTAGAGAATAAGAGCCTTTGACTACGTCTCCATCGCGAACTTCCGATTGTGATTTTTGGTCTCCTGTGTGTCCGTCAGCCACGCCATATTTAAACTCGTATTTGGGATAAGCCTGAAAAAATAAGACAGTTTCTTCATTAGAGTTGGATCAAATCAGAGACAAATTGTGACCAATTCTCGATTGTGTGCCATAGGTACTGGAAGGTGAGTAGGTACTGAAAACCGGTAATTCGCAAAAATCGCAAAATAAATCTATCAAGGAAAACGTGAAGATAACAGGTAGGCAAAGGCAATGCATCATGTGTAGCAGATTGGCAGAGTTGGCAGAATTGTCAAGCAGTGGAACGGTCTTGGAGTTTATCTCCTGAAGCTTTTTTTTGGTATAGAGTGATTCAAAAAATTAACACATATTTCCACGATGCTATCAAGAAAATATCGTGTGAGTATGGAATTTCAAATTTTTCCTCGTGACATGCAAACAGCTAGCGAATGATTACATTTGCACTTGAACTAGCAAAACTGTTCTCCAAATACGTGCAAAGACCACAAAAAAATTGCTTGAACAAACAAAAATTAAGGACAAGGACATTGAAACTAAATATAAAAGTATGGCGAGAGTTGGTTAAACTGATAAAATAAAAATAAAACTACATATCTTTCAAATTATGACTTTGAGGTACATTGCTTCCTTACTACTTGCTACTCTTGCTATCGACACTATTGCTGCTTTTATCAGGCATGAGAATGGGGCAATTTCATTCTCTCATTGCATCATCCTGAATTTTCTTCAGATTCTGACGAAAATGTTGTACCGAAATGTGTCCAACGAGAGTTGAGTTCGAAGAATGTTGCTTTGATAAAATTATCTTCTTAATTGGAATCAGATCGATGCCGTTGAATGTAGTAACAGAATGATCAAAGTCGAAAACTGTTTCAAGATATCGGTACCCGCCTTCCAAAACTGAGAAAAACAAATTCGAAATTTCTCCAAAAAATTCACGACTTCAAAAATCACCGGTTTCGACACGCCTTCCTTCCAGATCCTGTATATCATGCATAAAGTCAATGATGACACAGGTCGTCATAGCTTCCTGCAGCCGATGAAAAGTTCTGTCAGGCCCCATTAACTTTTTTCAATTGGATATTTTTCCACCGAGTATCTTTACTTATAAGTAATTGGATTAAATTTTGGCCCATCCTCTTACTTTTTGACAAGCAGTTTAGCTTACACGCTTTTGCAGCGTAAGCCCGCCGCGACTTAGCAGTAGTAGTCTACATAACCTTCAATGATTTTTGTAATAACTCTTTTTTTTTCTGAAAATAACGAGACTCCTGAAATTTGAAACTCAAATAGGTAATTGCAAAACGTCCATCATTCGAGTAATAAAATTATTTGTTGCGTGATTGCGAGACAATCAGGCGGGGAAACGGAAGACGCAAGTCACTCCCAATACACCCATCCCTCGTGAGATGTTCATGAATGTCCTGGTTCCTTCGGTACTTCTCTTCATTCTCTTTTATTTTCATAATCAGTTGATACAAATGTAGCTGAGGCAGTGTCATAATTCCCAGTTTTACGAATAGCTCCCTGCACGACGCACGAGCATTGACACTCATCATCAAGCGGATGATCCTTTTCTGAGGGTGGAACACCCCCTCTGCAATATGTGTTCTACCCCGCCCACCCCAGAACACCAGGTCATACAACAGCACCGACTGCACGAGACCAAAGTACGAGCCGCAGAACATTCTTCGATGATGAGTTATTAACAGATCTAATTGAAAATATAACTATGGCCCGTATTCATAGTCAGATCTTATGTCTTCCTCTCCACCCAATCGACAATCCAATCAGATATGCAAGTACCACCGGCTGAAAGGCTTTCTCCAGAGCACCCTGAAAGGAGAAGGGTCACATCGTCCGCATACGCCACAACTTTGCCGGTGAGAGACGGAGTTATTCCCAGGTCATTTATAAAATTTATGAACAGCAGGGATGGCAAAATGGAGCTCTGCGGTACCACCGGCCTGAGACACCACTCGCCCGACACCGATGCACCGACGACCACGCTCTGCGTCCTGTCATGAAGGAAGCTTCCCCATAAAGATTCCCTATGATACAGTGCGGTTGAGCCTAAGGAGTTAGAAGTGCCCTTTCACACTTTCGCCCCAGAAGCGAAGAGGACTTTGTGCGAGGCATACTCTGCGAAGTCTCTGTGGATGAGGCAAAATGTGACTTGGAGGCACATAACTTCCACCCCCTTGAGGTGAGCACGATGAACCGCCACAAAGACGACAAAGAGGTTCCCATGCCGCTCGTTCTGGCCAAGACCGGACAGATGGATGGTAATATTTTACGATTTACGTTGATGCCGGCTTTTCGAATACGTGCAGAGTAACTGTTATGCAGATCCTAGATGCATGAAATATGACTGAGCGTACGCCACTGCGGCGTGCGTAAAGTTGCCCTCCGAGAAAGCTGTGAGCTGCAACTATGGTGGAGAACATCACGCCAACTACAGGGGTTGCCCGGCCTTAAAGAAGGCGGACAAGACGAAGGGCTCTTCATTCAAAAAAGTGAGGTTCTGAGGTTGGAAGCGAAAGTGGATAAGACTGCCGCCAAGGGGAAAGTCACTTTTGTTTGATCAACCCTAAGCACACACTTGAAGTAATTTTTTAGCCAAAGAGAGAAGTTGAACAATCAACGCTTCTCAAAAAGCTCAAGGTCCGAAAAAGACATGCGGAAGCCAGCAGAGGGGACTGCAAGTCTGAGGAGGCGTCAAGCACGGAAGCCTGGTCTTACAAGTAGGGTTCAGATAAGAAGCAGGGCCAGTTGAACTATGCCCCCCGGAGAACTTCTTGCAACTTTTCACATGCTGAAGCCGGAGAATGAGGCAGCGTTACTCTTCATGACAAACTCAGGCGATTTTTGAACTATTCAACTGGAAAGCTAGATGACAAGAAGAAGTCAATTTTTTTCTAGATCTGCTTCTGGAACGCCCGGAGGTTGAAAGCCAATAGGAACGAGCTTGAGGTTTTGGCGGTGCAGAATCACGTCGACGTTTTTCGGATAAACCAGACGGTTCTCTCAAGCCTCGCGAGAATATAAGAATCAGAGGGCGGGAGCACGGCCATGTTTGTCACTAGCTAGACGTTCCGGCAGTAAAAAGCATAGAGATGAAGGGAGTCTAGGTTCACTTGCCGAACCAGGCCTCGTTAGCTCTCTACGCCGCCTATAAAACCGCCTAGATGGCCCCTCGTGATGTCAGACCTTTATTATTATCACTATCAATATTACTTACCTCTTGGATTTAGGTTCGTACCCCTTGCACTGTAACAACAGTTTATTGTGTCTCTTGGATGTTAGATTGCCCCTCATAACTTTTCACTTACGAAGATAGTGATGTCGTCTGCATATCCGTCTTCGCGGTCCAGTTCCCAGAGAAGGCTATTCACCACCAGGCTCCACAAGCGGGGTGACAACACTCCGCCCTGTCGACACCCTTTACAGCGACCACCTTCCTGGGGCCCTATTCCTACGTCCGAAGCGATGCGGACCGGATCGGATGCAACCCGGGGCCCTATTCCTACGGGCGAAGCGGTTGTTCGCTTCGCCTGAGATCCCGCCGTTGCTACGTGACGCGCCGTCCGCCTGGCTTTCGCATGCCATGGGTCATGCGAAGAGCGGTGCGTGCAACCCTCGTGCAACCTTTGCAGTGTTCCCAAGGTTCCCTGATAAAAAGCACCAATTAAAAAGACATTTCCACCAAAAAAATCTGAAATCTGTCGCAAGTGACAGAAATGTCAGTAACAAAATTTCAAATGAATGTCACAATAATTATAAATAGTTATGATCTGTCAGTGTGTGTTTGATTCCGAATAATTTGATTGATAGTGAACCAATAATAAATGCCTTACGTGTGCCACGGGCACAACAACGGATACCCAATCGAAGACTTGGAGGAAGCCAAAAGCGATGCTGACGTTGACAATGTTAAGAGACGGTTTCCGGATGGCGCTGATGGGAAGATGCCTCCACAGATTTTAGCGCTACACTCGAACTGTGCTTTGCTTGTACCTCCTTCAAGTTAATTCGTCGGCCGGCATTCTACTTCCACAGCATTTCAGCTCGTGAAATTAGCCGTAACCGTGCCCTGCACTGAATGACTGAATTCGGATTTAAACTCAAAAATCAAAGAGCATTTCGCTCCGCCTGAGACCTGCGGGAGGGAGCCATAGCCGCTTTTTCTTTCAAGTAACACCCTCCATTTTCACTATCTAGACAAGACTTGCTCTCAAACCACAATTTGAACTCTTGAGGCTCTTGAGGCCGGGATTATGGTTCAACGCTTTTGACGTATGCGACTGGCAGCGTTGACATTTCGCTCGGCGAATTCTTCCGAATCCATGCGAAAACACACGGGTGAACGAGCGTAGGAATACCAAGGAGGTTATAATTATAGCAGGAGGGAGCATGAGCTCAAAAAAGTGAAGCCATGTGACGTCACGTTCTGTGTATGCAATCCGCAACATACGAACCACACGAAGGCACACGAGTTACAGAAGTCTATCCCACAGAATTATACAGCAAAGTGACAGCATCGTTCGTTTTTATGGTTAAATTTTTTCATTTGTCAGTTTCGCACTTCAATGTGGCATTTTCAATCGCTTTTAGGGCTTTCGAATGGGAAACCACAGCGGTTGCCGCCTAGAAACAGTTTTTTCAAGCAGAGGACAATCCAAAATAGGAAATACTGTTGCATAAGTAAGTGCACCTAGCGATGATAAATTTTGAAGTTACGAATTTTCCCAATTCAAGGTTTGCATCTCCAAATGATTGATTATATTCTCTGCGACGTGTGCCCTTGTCCAGTGCCTAATTGAAAAGGACATCACCGCCTTGCAAACTCATGGAAGACCAAAAAAATGAAAAGCTCGAGCAAGCCAAAGGCCAAAGTATGCGTCCTCTGCACTGCACACTGCACAGCTGCTGTGTACCTACCTGTTTAACTCAGTATATGTACCAATATTATTGTACGTACGTACGAAATTACGTGTGTGTTGTGCTAGTGTGCACCTACACTGATAATTCATAATAATGCAATGGAAGAAAGTCCAATAATAGGTAAGCAAGAGTCAAAAACTTCACACAAAATTTTGATAATATTGGTTTTATCTTTTCAAATTTGAGGATGCCTATCTTTTGATTCCACATGCACGATTGAAGAGAAGATACTGCCTCCAACTCAAGAAGAAACTAAACAAAGAAAAGAAGTCACTTGAAATATGAGCGCCTCGACCTAGTCCACCTGCAAGTGGATGATTTGATGAAGTGGAAGTGTACTACTGGTGGTCTCTGAAGAAGTAATGGAAAGATGGTGTGAATATTTCCGAGAGTTACTGAGTGCACAACCAAGATACACTGATGAAGACGACATTATTAATTAAGAAAATACGATCGAAGACAGACATGGAAGGACGGTAAGAGAAGACCTGAAATAAGCATTCCTGAAATTATGGAAGCAAAGCTCCTGGGACATGATAAATTCACATCAGAGATGATGAATAGCTTAGGAGAAGAAGGAAAAAGGTTGCTGCTAGAAATCTACAATAAAGCATGGAAAGAAAAAGGGATTCCTTATAAGTGTGCAAACCATAGAAGCATCATCTTGCTGAACATGCCAATGAAAATATACAAATACTGGTAAAGAAACTGAGTAAGACAATTGAGCCACTGTTGCTTAACACTCAGAGTGGACTTCGAAAAGAAGGTAGCGTGCAAAGCTCCATCTTCACAGTGCAACAAATAATTCAGAGAGCACGAGGAGTGAAATAGAAACTAATTAGTGCTATAAGAAGTCTGTATAAGAATACCACCAGTAATATGTACTATGTACTGTACTATGCAATGAACAAGAGACATTAATAAACGAAAAAGAAGTAACAAAGAAGACCATAAGCTGAAAGTACCTATATAAGACGATTTTCAGATAAATACTGACTGATGGCCCACGGAAGTGAGACACAGAGGTCTTATCTTAGAGAATGCAGAAGGAGCGTGAAGCAACAGGAATGAAGTATATACCTGCGAAGTAAAAAAAGCATACACTGACACTGAAGAGACACAATTCGTAACCCTGAGTAAGAAAAGAGCTAAAGATGAAGCCTGTGACGAAATTTCTGGATAAGAGACAACTGTTGGTGAGGACGCCTACAAAGCATGAATGAGGAGAGACCAGTAGAACAGATATGGGAAGCAAGAATGATAGGAAAAAGAACCCAGAGAAGACAGAAAGAAACATGGGACGCAACATAAGGACAAATAGTAACAGAAAATTGACTAAGCTGGAATGAAGGAAAAACGCTGATAAAGACAAGAGACGATGAGCTAAGCTCATACATCAAGAAAAAATTGATAATGTCGAGGAAAAAAATGAGTATTATTGTTGATATTTTATGAGAATGTTGATAGATATAATACAAATATCGACTGCCACATCTTGTCATCATCGGTGTTGCACCTCTTCTGTTTCCTCTCAATCCTTGTCATCCATTCCAGCTCCTTTTCGTTCTCTCCCAACAATTGACTCAGAGCTCTGTCCTCCTTCAGCGATTCCTGACAAGACCTCAAGTGCTCCATCGTCTCTACCTCTCTTCCACAACACGACATACCCTACTGGTAGCTACTCGACGTCAGTACCCTCATCAGTACCTCATCACCACACCAAAACCTTGCAAATCGTTGCTTCCAGCCTTCAAGTTCGGATTAGACGTGCATCTAGGCACTTTGCCTTGTAGCTCCTTGTATTTTTGGTTTGGAATATCTAGGGTCTTGTACTTATCTTGTTTCACTTCACAAGCTTCTGTTCGTCTCTGTTTCTGCTTTCTACTTCTGCTGCGCTATGCCCTTCCGATTTTTCTGTTTGAAAATTTGTTTTTGAGCAGCGACCGCTGGTGGTTTCGGCATCCAAAAGCCATAAAAGCGACTGAATCCGTCATTATGAAAATGAGAAATTGGCAAACGAAAAACACAAACACAAAAACTGACTGATTCTGTCACTTCGCTTTCGCAGTGTCAGATTCGTGATTCTGTGGGATAGACCTCCGTGTCAGTTACTCGAGTGCCTTCGTGTGGTTCGTATATTGCGGATTGCATACCCAAATACCGCTTTCCCCTTACCCCGACCCGCATCAAATTTCCTCGCCTACAAGCTGGGTTACGTTCCCTCCTGCTATTATAACCTCCTTGAGGAATACCAAATTTTGAAAGCAGGCGAAGCGATCGGGTTGCATCCGATCCGGTCCGCATCGCTTCGGACGTAGGAATAGGGCCCCCGATCGCTTCGCCTGCTTTCAAAATTTGGTATTCCTACGCTCGTTCACCCGTGTGTTTTCGCATGGATTCGGAAGAATTCGCCGAGCGAAATGTCAACGCTGCCAGTCGCATACGTCAAAAGCGTTGAACCATAATCCCGGCCTCAAGAGCCTCAAGAGTTCAAATTGTGGTTTGAGAGCAAGTCTTGTCTAGATAGTGAAAATGGAGGGTGTTACTTGAAAGAAAAAGCGGCTATGGCTCCCTCCCGCAGGTCTCAGGCGGAGCGAAATGCTCTTTGATTTTTGAGTTCAAATCCGAATTCAGTCATTCAGTGCAGGGCACGGTTACGGCCAATTTCACGAGCTGAAATGCTGTGGAAGTAGAATGCCGGCCGACGAATTAACTTGAAGGAGGTACAAGCAAAGCACAGTTCGAGTGTAGCGCTAAAATCTGTGGAGGCATCTTCCCATCAGCGCCATCCGGAAACCGTCTCTTAACATTGTCAACGTCAGCATCGCTTTTGGGTTCCTCCAAGTCTTCGATTGGGTATCCGTTGTTGTGCCCGTGGCACACGTAAGGCATTTATTATTGGTTCACTATCAATCAAATTATTCGGAATCAAACACACACTGACAGATCATAACTATTTATAATCATTGTGACATTCATTTGAAATTTTGTTACTGACATTTCTGTCACTTGCGACAGTTTTCAGATTTTTTTGGTGGAAATGTCTTTTTAATTGGTGCTTTTTATCAGGGAACCTTGGGAACACTGCAAAGGTTGCACGAGGGTTGCACGCACCGCTCTCCGCATGACCCATGGCATGCGGAAGCCAGGCGGACGGCGCGTCACGTAGCAACGGCGGGATCTCAGGCGAAGCGAACAACCGCTTCGCCCGTAGGAATAGGGCCCCTGGTTACGTTGCCCAGTGAACTCGTAATTTTCCTGTCAGGAAAATTCAGTGCGTTCACTGTCACCAATCCGCGACAGATCGACCAACTCCCCGATTTACAACAGCTTTTCGAATGAAGTTGAGAGAGGTATTGTCGAAAGCTCCCTCTATATCCAGAAAAGCTTCCAAAGCAATCTCTTGGTTATTTAATTCGCAGAAATCGCAACGCAACCGCAACGCAGAGCGCAACGTTTCTGATTGGCTCGCAAGATATTCGCAGAGCCATCGCAACGACGCCATTCAAAAAAGTTGCGCTTTGCGTTGCGGTTGCGTTGCGTAATTTCATAGAGCGGCCTTGAGGATCTTTCAATCCTGTGTGTGAGTTCATGTGCACTCAACTCGCAGGATTTTTCTGCTTGGTATGCGTATTGATGTCGATATAAAGGTGTTTTGCCCAGTACATCGTCTGATATACTTGTTCTACAGTTTCTCTATTGTCTTGAGCATAAAAGATGTCAAGCTTATTGGACGGAAGGCTTTTCCCTGGGCGTACTAGTTTCGCCCCGACTTTGGTATAAAAACTACCTTCACCTTCCGCCTATGTTGTGGCACATAGCTCAGGGCCAAACTGGCCCTAAACAGTATATATATACAGGGGTGAGGCCAGTTCCTCAGTGCCCTGTTGCAGCATTGAGAGTAGTCAGACCTTACTTCAGTGTTTGCGTCGAACAAACTGGACAAATTGTACACAGCTTTGCTGAGGATGAAAATCTGGTTGTGGTTGGGCCTCAGGAACCTACACATTTCTACACTAACTGTAGACCTGATATCTTGGGTATCGGGTTGTTCAAGAATAACTCACCAGTACCGGGTGGGCCATAAAAAACCATGCTCTGAATTTTTCCTTCTAAAATTTTTATTCCTCCACCGATTTTATCGAACTTTTCAGCATTGGATAGCCAATTGAACAGGCTATCATTTTTGTATTTCAAAATGGCCGACATAGCAGAATTCAAGATGGCAGAAACAATTGAATATAGGCCTTCTTTTGTTCTCGTTGCTTTTTATTGAAAGTTACCAGAAAGTCAAAACCTTTCTTGTCAATTCAAGATCCCAACTAATGAAATCGGGTTATCTGCTGAGGAGCTATTGCAAGTTGAAGCGAAGCCTACTTTCCGTTTTTTTTCATTTCCGCATAATTGACCCAAATTTAAGTATTCTGCCTGCCAATCCGCCATATGCTCATTGCTCAACCGATTTTCTCAAATTTGGTATCAATGGCTAGCCAGTTGGACAGGCTACCTTAAAAATATGACAAAATGACAGACCTGTTGAAATTCGAGATGGCGGAAACAATTGAAAATGGAATTTCTTTTGTCTTCATTGCTTTTCAATAAAAATGAGCGAAAAGTCAAAACCAATAATTGTTATGAAGGAATAGACCTTCCTTGACAATTCAAGACAGCAACCAATCAAATCGGTTCATCTGATGAGGAGCTACTAGTTGAAGCGAAACCTACTTTCCGTTTTTCTATTCCAACAAGGACGAATAAGACCCATTTTCAATAGTTCCCGCCATCTTGAATTTTCACATGTTGGCCATTTTCTTTTATGACAAATGGCAGCCTGTCCAGTTGGCTAGCCATTGATACCAAATTTGAAAAAAATCGGTTGGAAAATAAGGATATGTGGGCAGGATTCGTTTTGGGTCATTTATGCGGTAATGAAGGACCCGGTAGGTAGGCTTCGCTTCTACTCGCCGTAGCTCCTCAGCAGATGACGCGATTTGATTGGTTGCGGTCTTGGATTGTCAAAGAAGGTCTATTCCTTCATAATAATTATTGATTTTGACAGGACAAAAGAAATTCCATTTTCAATTGCTTCCGCCATCTTGGATTCTGACATGTACGTCATTTTCTCATATGAAAAAGATAGCCTGTCCAATTGACTAGCCATTGATACCAAATTTGAGAAAATCGGTTGAGAAATGAGCAAATGTCGGATTGGCGGACAAGATACCTAGATTTGGATCAATTATGCGGAAATGAGAAAAACGGAAAGAAGGCTTTGCTTCAACTCGCAATAGCTTCTTGGCCGATGACCCGATTTTACTGGTTATGGTCTTGAATTGACAAGAAAGGTCTATTCCTTCATAATACATCATTGGTCTTGACTTTCTGGTAACTTTCAAGAAAAAGCAACGAGAACAAATGAATGCCTATTTTCAATTGTTTCTGTCATCTTGAATTCTAATATGTCGGCCATTTTGAAATACGGGAATGATAGCCTATTCAATTGGCTAGCCAATGCTAAAAACTTCGATAAAATCGGTGGTGAAATAAAAATTTTAGAAGGAAAAATTCCGAGCAGTTTTTTTTATGGCCCACCCAGTATACATTGAGAGTTATCGATTATCTGAGCTCGGATCACACATCACCCAGTGATTATGTTGATGAACTGTGGCCGAGAGGTGAATCGTGAAACTCACAAAGTAATAGATTGGGATCGCTTGAAAAGCCACTTGCAAAGTCCAGTTTGGCTCGTTCCTTCCTGTAATTTGGTCAGTCTTCTCTCCACCCCGGGGAAACTGGCTAAAAGGGTGATACTTGGGCTTCTGCGTTGCGAATAACCAAAGTTCAAGGTGTTTCCGGACAAACAATTCGGTTTCCGGGACCACCACTCGACCACACAACAGGTTCACAGGATGGTTGAATTCATCACTGAAGGATTCAATCTGATTTGAACTTTGCTGCTACGTTCCTGGACGTGGCAAAAACGATCGATAAGGTGTGGTGGAAGGGCTTCTTCGCACAAGCTCTGGGAGGCTAAAACTCTGATGTGGTGGTCCGGTTTGTAGCTTCTTTCTTAGAAGCACGATCATTCCGGGTAAATATCTATAAGACCCGCTCGTCATTGCGAATGTGAGGTCAAAAGTTTCAAAAGAGTCGTCGGTCCCGCCACCGCACTTGTTTGCAATTTTCATGCATGACCTCCTCAAACCCTCGGAGGCGGAGTTGTTTATGTATGCTGACGAGTGACGACTACTGACGACACAGCGCTGATCACAAGATCTTGAACAAGACTTTTTCTATTCGGAAACTGCAAACTGCAGTGGATATAGTGAGAGCCTATTCCGTAAACTGGAGAATACAGGTCAACGCCGAGAAATCGGCCGCGGTCTAGTTTTCCAGACGCTTCAGGCGATCAGGTTGCGCTGTAGCCATGTGACCCCGAGATCATGGCAAAACAGTGCAAAATACTTGGGAGTTATATTACGGAAGGGTTGAAACTCCACATTTTTTATAGGAACTGTTCCCCTTCCCTACTTTTCTTCAAAGAAGGAACCCTGGACAACTTTGTAATGAAATACAATCCCAGTTACCTTACGCTGCTCTACAGGAGACAGCGCTACCTATTCTTAAATAAATAGTTGTAGTAATACACTACCCATAATTTGTTTATTTCAGAAGTTATCAGATCATGACGAATTTCAGTTTTTCAATCCGTAGAGGTACCCACAAGGTCATTTTCTTTTTATATTAGGTACTTAAACCAAATCAAGTACCGAATCACATAAAATTGTGTAATTTAGCATAGGTATTTGTACCGAGTTCTGCTGATCAGTTTCGATTTCGTCCTCAAAACACCGCGCACAATTTCAGAGATTAACGAACCGGAATCGCGAGACAATTACGAGATTCTCCATCCGAACGCCAATGACCTTGACGAGTCCGCGGTAGCCGGAACGCTGCCGCGTGCACTTGACTCTTGAAGGCCCCGAGTCGCGCGTCTCTTCCTCCAAGTTTCACTTTCTTTCACGCGGCATCCTCGATACGCGCGACTGAAGAGCATTCTTCGTTCATGGATGATGATAGAGAGGATCCATTCATTAACCATCTGCTGCACGTTGTGGGTTGTTGTTGTTGTTGTTGCTGCTGCTGTCTGCTGCTGATGGTATTTTCACTACCATCTCGAGTAGTACCTGATAGCATAGTAGTACTAGTACACGAGACCTAGATTTCGCCATGAGTGCTTACACCTTTGCCAGGAAATTGTAGGTACCTAGGTATACAGGGTGTTTTAGGTGCTCAACGTTGCGTGATTACTCTTCTGGTCGTCCTGCTTTTGAAAAATTTAGTGTAAATGCATCTCATTGACAACCAAAGAAAGGTACAGGTTATCAAAGCTTGTCATGGTGTAATGGGTGATTGTGTCCTTGTTCCTTTTTTTTCTGGCTTATATGACTTTTATGGACACGAAGACAACTTTCTTGTCGTCCAGTGGGCTGTTAGGCTATTAGTACAGGAAAAATAGTAGAAAAAATTGGCAAGACCTCGGAATAAATATGGACGTCCTGAAAATTTGATGTTCTGTTCAGAATTGAATGTTCTACTACATATCCAAAATCGCCAAAAATCGCACCTGGAGGTTTTGAGTTATTAAGGGAGGGGGGATTGTTATTCAAAATGGAGGGGATGAAACCCGTAAATCCATCAGCTGCAAATACATTGTAATTCGACGCAATGAACCCCGTTGATATCATTTTGGTACAAAAAGTGTCGATCATTGTTGAAGGTGCTCGTGGGGATGCGAAGCTCGGCTAGGTGGTTTTTTTTCCTGTGTCATATTAAACCGATCACAAGTTTGGCATCTTTTCCGACCAAATTAAATCTCCTGAAATTGAATCCGATGCTGATGTGTAAACTGGGATGACAACAAGTTCGAACAAGTTAACTAAAAAAAACTTGTTTTTTTCTTTGACAATTTTGACTATTTTGTTTTGTTACTGTTGGACGTGTTCATCTCCAAAAATATTTCAGGGTCTACAGCATGCAACGCCGATCAACACATCGGATTCGAGCCACCTGGCAGAGCTTCGCCCCTCCGCGACCTCCCTTCAACAATGATCGGCACTTTTTGTGCCAAAATGGTATCAACAGGATATGATGCGTCCAATTATAACGTATTTGCTTCCTATAGATAGATTTAGATTAACGGATTTCATCCCTTCCATTCTAAGTTGCAAAATCTTTCTTGCACTATATCTCTTGACCCAGAGACAACTTGACCATAGGTCGTTTGTTTCATCGCTCGTTTCATCGCCTGCATGCCGGCAACACTCGTCCAGCCAAAGCTTCATTTTTATTGATATAAATGAATGAAGTAGAGAATAGATGAGGTGAAAGATTCCATATTTCAACTTCAACAAAAATAACTCACTCTTCACTAGACACGACTTTCTAGAAAAAGTAGCAGTACCTACCTACCGGTTATATAAGAGAAAAGGAACCTGGAACACCCTGTATAAGCGCTCTACCTCTACCAGTTGCTGCTACCGGTGTAATCAGTTTTTTCCTTCTCCATTTAGGGAAAGTGGAGTGGAAAAGGCATTCGTAATTGAGGAGATAAAGTGAGCATAAAGACTTACTACGTAATCGACAGAAGGTGCCGCTTTAACTAACGCCGGAGCTTTGACCAACGCTGGGCCGGCCAGCAGGCCGGGATGGCCGTATGCTCCGTATGCTCCGTATGCAGGCGCGGCCAAGGCAGGAGCGTAGCCCAGAGCCGGGCCCAGTGCAGGACCGAGGGCCAGGCCGTGTGCTGAAACTGATGAGTACGCTGGGCCGGGCAAAAGGCCTGCCTGCGTCGTTGCTATCAACGCAGCGATTGCTATTATCTGCAAAGAAAATCAAGAACGTCATCTTCAAACACCGATTATATAAAACTAAACTATTTTCTCATCAAGTAATAATCAATGATCATGGAAACATTCCCTAACCGTCAGTTCCACAAAAAAGATGATCAGCGATCAAGGCTGATTGCAGATTAACTGAACTTTTTTCTGCTGAATGCTAGGTGATTACTCACAAAAAATGCCTGAAATCTGTACTAGACCCATCATCTTTCCATTATTGAGGGATAAACCAGCATTTCCATTGATCAGTCAGCTACAATTTGACAAACAAAAATCGCAAATCAACTAATCTCGTATTATCTGTTTTGTGGAACCCACGGTAACTAACCGTCAGTTCCACATAAAAGATGATCAGCGATCAAGGCTGATTGCAGATTAACTGAACTTTTTTCTGCTGAATGCTAGGTGATTACTCACAAAAAATGCCTGAAATCTGTACTAGACCCATCATCTTTTCATTATTAGGAAATAAACCACCATTTCCATTGATCAGTCAGCTACAAATTGACAAACAAAAATCGCAAATCAACTAATCTCGTATTATCTGTTTTGTGAAACCCACGGTGACTGTAAAATACGTTTCAAGGCGACTATTACAGAAATACCTATAACAATGTTTTCAGTATTCCTTGAGAGCCGCGGATTCTCATTTGATTTTTCTTATCTGTCATCTGTCACAAACTTTATTGTACGCTTATGTCAATTTTTCATAATATGCGTCTGTAAACTTTTTGGAAGTTATCACTTGTTTTTGCCATTCGCTTTTTTATGGTTCGTATTTTTAGGTTTTCAAGATATTCGCCTAAAACGTTGTGTGTACCTCGGCCAAAAATTCTCATTGCATTTGATTCTTATTTTTCTTCTTCTTCTTCTTCTTCTTCTTCTTCATCTTCTATTCTTTTTCTTATCGCATTCGAATTGTGGTTGAAGCAGAAATCGAGATTCGGACAAAAAAGATCAATTTTAGGGTCTCGGTACACAAAATACTCTCTAGTGTGCCTGGGAAAACGTGAAATGTGACTTTTTAGTTAGCATCTCTCACTTCTTCGTTAGCATCTGTCATTTTTCAGGCCGCTACTCGCTAACCGTCCCTTGTGGATTTTTATATCATCAAAATCTCAAAGTAACGCTCCTAGCGGCAGAGAAACACTTTTTGGAATTTCTGGAATCAGCTTTTACATTTCCTTTTGTTCAAAATACAAAAACTCTGTTCATTTCTTGTAGAATCTTAGGAATAATTAAAAATCCAGGGCCCCCACTTATCAGAGTATTTCCGTCACTAGAGATGTCCTCTTGCCGTTATATTTATATATTTTTCACAACAGTTCTAGGAAATGCGGTTGATGATTGAAGAAAAACTACTTGGTTATTTGAAGTCTTTCGGATTGTATCTTTTTAGTGAAATCATTGCGATTTGACGTGAAATATTTTTCGGTGTACCTAAACGTTCTGTGTGTGTTTTTTTAGAAATGCGAGCAAAAGGCTTATTAACAGAGGTCTCAGAGTTTGCACTCAAGGGGGATGGTTTGAGATAATGCTTCAAACCTGGCAAAAAAATATTTGAAAAAATTCAAGCTTTTCAATTTCTGAAAATATGGAGGTCAAACAGTGGGAATGTGACGCTCTATTTTTGAAGAATTAAACGATGTCAGTAAAGGTGCGTTCAGTCAACTCATATTTAGCCGCAAGTTTTAATTTTAGCCGTAAGCGCTACATCGCTTATTGGCTGTTCTGTGGAGGCTGGTGTTTATAAGAGCTAATGGGCGTCGCTGCGCTTGCGACTAAAATTGAAACTTGCGGGTAAATAAGCTGACATAACGCACCTTAATCTCTTCAAACCAGACTCAGCAGTTTTCATAAATTTGTTGAATCTCTGTTTTGAAATTTTATTTTCCTTCGACCACTGACCTATGAAAGTGACACCTCTAACACGCCATAGTAGGCCTTGCAGTTGTCAATTACGTCAACCTACTCAACCTGTGCGTTATGAGCCGTGCGTTATTATAATGCACAGTTCATTCTGACAGCTAAACAATACATAGTTTTGTCGCACGAGTTCTACTAAACCCGTACGCCAAAAAATGTGGAAAAATATTGGTATTGTTAAATTTGGGCTAGCCAGAAGCCAGGGAATAACGGTGTTTTCCGAGAAGAAAATTTGAATTGTGAGAATTTTTTTTTAATTTGAATTTTTGAAATATTGAAATCAGTACACATTTTTTTTAAACCCACTTCAGATTATTTTTGTGATTTTTTTTTATCCACTAGTTTTCATAAAATCTACGTTTACACAGAAAAACACAAAAATTTACTAGGTAATTTGAATGTAATTTTCTCCCGGTCGTGGGAAAAATAGTGTACGTAACTCACCAGAAAGTGTCTTGAGGCCGCTCTATGAAATTACGCAACGCAACCGCAACGCAACCGCAACGCAACCGCAACGCAGAGCGCAACTTTTCTGATTGGCTCGCAAGCCTTTCGCGTCGTTGCGATGGCTTTCCAAATACCTTGCGAACTAATCAGAAACGTTGCGGTATGCGTTGCGATTGCTGCGAATTTTCATGGAGCGGGCATTACTTTCATTTGTGTGATTTCTGCGCTCGGCTGCGCCTCGTGCATTAACTTATACACTTATGCGTAATGTTTCACTTTCCGTACAATTTCTATACAGAATGAGTCGTCAATCCTATAGATCTAGTTGCCCTCAAATATCCATGCAGTATATTTTCTATGGAAACAAATACGAATCATGTTGCTTGTTCCTCTACATCAATAATTATTGAAATACCTCTGGAATCTTCACAGGGTTTTTTTTCTGCCCTGCATCAACTACTACGATATATATAAGCGAGTATATAAGTTTTGTTCTTCTGTTCTTCTGAACGATATAATTTCTTCTGACTCTATTTTGAAATTCCATTTGAAATTCTACACAGAAATCAATCTATGATAGTAATATTCATTCAATTTTGCATCCGGGTTTGACAGTAGTTGTATAGTATAATTCACATGGTAGTAGGATGATTGTCCCTTTGACAAGTGACAGGTCGTACACAGAATGCTTATGTCACTTTATATATCTCAGGCGTCCGCGAATTTTGACAATTGAGTTGGGAAAAAATGCTTCTGGTAAGCCAGATCAGTCCAACATCAAAGATATTAACAAATGTTTTCAAATTGATGATCACCTGTGATGTTGAGCTCGACTTGGCTTACCAAAAGCAATAGTTCCAGCTCAAATTTCTAATTTCGCGAGCATTATTTTGACACACAACGTATGGAGGTAACTTAAAAGAAACATGAAATTCTCAGTAAAAAAACATATCTTATCACCCAGTTGACGTCAAGTCACTAAAACGTAGTTGATACCTTAAGAGGTACTCTGGTAAGAAAAAGTCGTAGCATTGCCACACACTAGAAGAATATTATTAAGAATCATAAGGATTTCACAGAATGACGTGAATACTATAGTATTGCTCAAGCATACATAAAGTAATGTAGGCAGGTATCCAGTTTATTGCATCAAAAATTCATTAAAGTGTCATTTTCAGTACCTACCTAATCTTTAAAGAGGCATAGTCATTATTTATTGCGAAATTTAACTTAGTATATCGATCATGTGTTATGATCAGAGAAACACTACTTAATGAAACTGTTCAAAAATTTTGCTTATACTTTTACATAATTTATGAGCTTTGCTTTAGGAGTTTAAGGACTTCCAGAACTATTATAGAACTTCTTTCAGTTTATTTCAGAAAGCAATCTATTTTTAATTAATATGTATTACTTTTCACTAATGGGTATAGTTAAATAGGCATATGAAAGCGCAGGTATTGCTTTTGCTCTTAGTGTTACTTAATCAAAGTCAATGTCTCAATATATCTTTCCATAATTAAGTAAAAAGATCTACTTAATGTGTTCAAGAGTTAATTATCATCTACTTATGCATGTAGCGGTTACGTTATTACTGTTTTGTTATGAAAAGAGTTGAACCCGTGCCTTGACTTAATTTTGCTCAATTCTAAAAAAATAAACAAACCTAATATACTTACTTAGAGTTAGGTATAATAATGCGTAATAATGTGTGCAAAGTATGTTAATGATATCTTATCCAGTGCATAATTAATTGTTATATGAAATGTGTCCAGCTGAATGCAAGGTCGGCTTTTCATTCATAATTGTGAAAATACGCTAAGTAGATGTGTATCTTATCTCAGGTACTACTATCTACCTATACTATACTACAGTCAGAACCGGCGATGAGGAAACGCTAAGATAAGCATGGTAATTTGTGTCTTCGATGAATATTATAACTGGTACAATAATCACGACGTCGTCAATTCTATATCCAGTAGTGCTATTCACGACAGGTATTGACTTCAGTCAATACTGAGAACTTGGCTTATAAATAATAAACAACCGCAACTTGAAAGATGAAGATGATTCAATTTTTGTTTTTGTTAAGCTACTTAATCTGAGAAAAGCTACAAAGATAAGTCTCCTTAGCAAAAAAATAGTCGATATTGCATGGGATGAATTCACCTAAAATTAACCATTCCAATATTGACAAACCTCAAATAAGTTCGTAAATAGCACTGGATCGTGCGACAAGTCTAATTTTAGTTTTAGCGAACTAAGCTAAAGGTAAACCTAGGTAGGTAGGTACCTAATTGAAACCACTGCCAGCACCATGAAAGTGATCAGGTTGATAATTGAGATAAATAACACGGAGACTCCAACAGGCGCACAGGCACAAAACCTTTTAATAAAAGATGGCCTTTGGTGGACTAAGGACTAGGTACTACAGGTGTCCGAACGAGAACATGTAGATTTGAATTGCCCGTAATTTTTGTTGATTTTGTTCTTGACAGAGCTTCAATTTTGACAGATGTGAAGTAGAGACCCGGCAAATTCATAGTGCAGAAGTACACGAATGAAAAACGCGTTTCGATAGTTGAAACGTATCACCAAAGTCAGTGTTCAATTATGGTTCACTCGAAAATACGTGAAATTTTGGATCGTCATCATGTGCCTGCAGTAAGCACAGTTCAGCTTTTATTGGCATAGTATTCGGATGTTTTCTTGTGAACGAGCCCTCCGAGGTGCTGGAGACTTTGGGTGATCCGCCACCGAACCAGTTTCTTTGAATACTGCCAATAAAGGCTGAACTGTGAGCACGCATTATGACAAACCAAAATTCCACGTTATTTCCAAGTGACCGTGATTGAACACGACTTTGGTAATACGTTTCGACTATTGAACATGTTGTTCATTCATGTACCTCCGCACTATGAATCTGCCGGTCTCTACTTGACATATGTCAAAATTGAAGCGTCGCCTCACAAACAAAACCAATAAAAATGGCGAGCAATTCAAATCTATCTGTTCTCTTTCGGACACCCTGTACTAAGGGCTCAATTTAAAGCTCGACTTGCGTCTTAAATTGCGTTGGATCATCATGAGAACAGAGCAAAACAACCTGTTTTAGCCCGAGTTTTAGCCTATCAGCCAGCTGTCTTTGGTCATTTGCACCGCCGCAACTTCACGTCACCTGACTTGATATTGGGCCGTTGATATAAAAGGGTCTGACCGTGGGTTCCACAAAAAAGATAAAACGAGATTAGTTGATTCGCGTTTTTGTAATGTCTCAGTAATGAAAAGATGATGGGTCTAGTACTCGGTCTGGTACAGATTTCAGGCATTTTTTGTGGTTAATCGCTTAGCATTCAGCAGAAAAAATTTCAGTTAATCTGCAATCAGCTTTGATCGCTGATCATCTTTTTTTGTGGAACTGACATGACGGTGAGTAAGTGAAGTCTTTAATTTAATTCTGGTTGAAAAGTGTATCATTAGTTTGTGTATCAGCAAATTGCCTGATGCACAGTACCGTGTGATCCACCAAACTCGTGATGAGGGGCATAGCTTTGAGGTCGTGAAATTCGGTCATCCAGTCAATCCACACTAGAACAAGCGTTATGCATCCAACAAGACATCGATGCCACATTTTGGGGTAGGGTAACGAGATGGGGTAACAATGGGGTAACGCGTAACAATGGGGCCCTCCAAAGGACCCCGCACGATTCTTATGGAAAATGGCTCCCGGTTAAATTCTCTGAATTTTTGATATGTTGTAGCTCATGAGATACTAATCGAATACCGTGAACCCCAAACTCAAATAATGGACAGTTTTTTACCCACAGGGGGTTGAAGTTGGAGGTTTTGACGGCTTCAAAATGATATTATGACGTTAATAAAAGCTTTCTATTTGGTTTCTCTTCAAGTTGTGTTTTATGCTAAATATATTTATTTGACAGAAAAATATCAACCCCCTCCTCCACCCCAACCCCTATCTACCATCATAAAATTCGAGATTACTCCCAAAAGCCATGCGGATGGCTTCTGTGATTTAAATCATGGATTTTGACATAAAAATTATTTTCCACCCCTAATGTTGGGGTGCCGATTTTCCAATTTTCTTCGGTTAATTTGGCTAAATTTTTGCTATTGTGTACTTCTAATTCTGCTGAACAAAAAGTTCTCATATCAAAACTTATTCCTATGAACAGTTTTTGTTCTGCAGGGGACTGAAGTTCAATATTCATGCTCTCAAATCTTCAACTTCAGTCCCCTGTAGAACAAAAACTGTCCATAGGAATAAGTTTTGGCATGGGAACTTTTTGTTCAGCAGAATTAGAAGTACACAATACCAAAAATTCAGTCAAATTAACCGATGAAAATTGGAAAATCGGCACCCCAACATTAGGGGTGGAAAATAATTTTCATGTCAAAATTCATCATTTAAATCACAGAAGCCATCTGCATGGCTTTTGAGAGTAATCTCGAATTTTGTGATGGTAGATAGGGGATGGGGGTGGAGGAGGGGGTTGATATTCTTCTGTCAAATAAATACATTTCGCATGAAACACATCTTGAAGAGAAAACAAATAGAAAGCTTTCATTTATGTCGGAATATCATTTTTAAGCCGTCAAAACCTCCAACTTCAACCCCCTGTGGGTGAAAAACTGTTCATTATTTGAGTTTGGGGTTCACAGTATTTGATAAGTATCTCATGAGCTACAACATATCAAAAATTCAGAGAATTTAACCGGGAGCCATTTTCCATAAGAATCGTGCGGGGTCCTTTCTAGGATGCAAGAACTTTGACAAAACATTCAATAAATATCGTCATGTGTGTCATAAAAAGAGCTCACGCGGGTCTGCTGGAGATGTTTTTATCTTCCCCATCAGCAGGAACATTGAAAAAGCATTGAAAAAATGCTGTTGAAAAAAGTGTAGTTTAATGACGTCGTCACCACTTCTTTGGAAAATACCGAGGGGTTAACCACTTGGCAATTTTGGTGTACAGCCGTGAGCGAGTTTTTGGCAATTGTGGCAATTTCCAAGCAATTGTGTGGCAATTTTCTGGCAATTGTGACAATTTTCTAACAATTTTGTGGCAATTTTCTGGCAATCGTGGCAATTTTCTGGCAATTGTGGCAATTTTCGGGCAATTGGCGATTTTGGTGTATAATGTGATCCCTGTTGTCTATACACATTTTTCTCAGGTGGTCAACCCCTCGGAAAATATCATTGCAAAAAAATGCTCAGAAGCCGTCCGAACTCAATATCGCGGATTGTATAATAATAGCCAAATGTTTTGTCATCTGAAGTACTTAACAAAATAAGTGTCACCCTGCAAAATTTCACTTAACTTTGAAACTAGCCTACTTTGGAATGATACAAACGATTAAATCAATTTTCAGATCGTTCGCAAGTCCAGTCCTCCAGCTGTTGGTCCGTATTTTTGAAACACATTAAATGTTCCTCATGATATTTCTACAGGGTGTTTGAAACACTTGTGCAAAATTTCTGAAAGATAAACATACCATTACTCCCTCTTGGAGAGAAAAGTTTTTCTTGGATTTTAACATCGTATAGGCAAGAAGATAGAACTCATACCTCGGGAAAGCTATCGAATTTCCGGCTTATCTCTTCAATTCACAGATTGACCTCAAAAAGTCAACTTTTTGGTGTTATAGTTGTAACTTTCTTAATCGCTGACCGATTTTCGAGATTGAGGGCTCATTTTGAAGCTAAAAAATCAATAACTCAAAACAAACAATAAAAATACAGGGTTGCATAAAAAGTGACCAAACCCAGAACTGCTCTTGGATCATAAGTTGGGAGTAGAATGAAAATCAACTTACCTTCGAAAGAATCATTTATTTTCAGCACTTCA